>JAECUM010026766.1:0-11126 GCA_016617855.1 Megalonaias nervosa | reverse complement strand
ATAATCCCTCAAGGAAGTGGTGATGTAAATTATCGGCATACACACACACATGTGTGTGTGTGCGCGTGTGTGTATTTTGGCTATGCATTCGAGAAATGCATTTTGAATCAATATAGACTATTTAAAAAGAAGTATGTTGAATGTAAAGGTCGATTTATTGGTGTAAAGTATATGTAAATACTTAAAAATGAGCTAACTACAGTGTGAGACATTTTCCGTGTAACTTAAAAAAAGGAAAATGGCAAGGAAAGTATCTCTTTACTATCATATGTACTGTTTCTAAAACTTCTGTGTAATATTAGATTGGTGATAGCCTTGTTATTTCTTTTTACAAACATCTCTACCCCCCCTCATCCGTCTCCACCATAGTTTTGAGTTGTAAAGTTGAAAGTACATTTTCACATTTTGAACGGAAGAGAAGTTGACACATTGATGTCTCTAACATTAATTATAAATATCGCATGAAGAAAGAATAGTTTTCCTCATGAAAAGAACATTGGCTTTCACAATGATATATACGGTTTGGTCATGAAAAGGACACTGTCTTTCACATTGGTATATACGGTACTATTTTCTTTCTCACAGGTCATAAAATGTTAAGTGGCTGTCAGGTCGTGTAAAATGTGTTGGTTCGGCCAGACATTTTACCTATAGCTGCCTGGGCAAACGGGTATTTGAGAATAACATCGAAGGTTGAATACAAAAACAATTATTTCCGAACAATTGCGCCTACAATAAGCAAGTTATATTCCAAGTTTAGACATGACTGAAGGGGGTTGATGTGCGAGACATCATTTAACAATAAAAGGAAAGATTCTGTTTAGTCTGTTGCAACACCTACAGAATCCGGGTCATTGAGAATAAATTAATTTTACTTACCATTATTTGAATGGTTTAACAGAGCCAGTTAAAACTAGGGTCTCATTATTTAGTATGGTTTTCACGTTTCTCTCTTTTTGTTCCCTACTTTATTCATTTTTTTGTTTTAACAATTCGAGTCAAAATTGATTAATATCTTCATTATTAGCCAGTCCTAACTCGGGAATACCTGACATCGACAATACGGGTTTTCTGTTAGCATCGTTGAAAGTATAAATTCCAGTAATACAAAATCTCAGTAAAACCTGTTGTAGCATATGATAGGGAATCATGGCTACAAACTGTAATTAATTTCTAGAAAATATTCTCTGTTGAAAAACAATAATTCGCATCTGCAGAAAACATTTTTTAAGTTTATATTACAGCACTGAAGTAAAGAATACAAAGAAACTGAGGCCCATCCGAATGTCTAATTCACGTGTACAAGAAGTGAAGGTCCATCCGCGTTTTTTTCTACCGAAAAGGAGATTTTAGCAGTGAATCACCGGCGAAATTAAAATCCAGAAAATAACAGATAATTGGGAGGATTGTTTGGTTTCGAGTCGTATTTCCTGTCAATATTTAAAAAAATACATTTAAACTGGACGTATTTTGCTTCGAACGTACAACACATTCTTATTACTTACGGAGGTCGGAAATGCGTGAACTTGGCCTCTCCTTCATACATTTTTACTTAACATTTCGAGTGATAAATTGAGTGAAAAATGTTAGCTCTTTCCCCTCCGACCCAGGACCATTGTGATACAGAACAATTGATTTACCTACTGAATTATCTGCACTTTTACGAGTGATGCTATTTTAATTGTATGTAATTATGTTGTTATGCATTTTCTCGTACTGATTACATAGGTACCTAACGACGTATGTACTTACCAATCTCTATTTACTTACCTATTTATTTATTTATCAAAATAGCAGACACTTTATATATCTACATATCTGTATATCAAGATAGCTAGCTAGCAATCTGTCTGTTCCTTAATCCATCCGTCTATCCATGTACCTATTTGTCTATATATCTACCTAGCTGGCTAGCTAGTTAGCTATCAATATATATAGCAATCAATTAATCTATATATCTATGTCTTCTAACTCAGACCTGTCTGGCAGAAAACAGATTAAAATCAAATTACGTTCTTTCTCGGCGAGGCTGTAGTCACTTACCATTTATAACCAAGTTTTTTATTTATCATCCATATATATGTTAGCCGTTTGTCCTTGTTTCGCTGTCCGGGGTACCTAAGGATCAGATTAAAATTAACCCAAGCAGAATCCTTCTTCAGGAAGCAAATCTAATTTACGAAACTTGGATATCATAATACTATAATACAGTGCCATATTTTTAGATGCAAAGGTTTGCGGTGTCAAGTTTCTTCCAGCGTATACCTTTTGAGTTTTGGTATTCACCCTTCCCCAAGATAACAACAGCAATTCTCAGCGCTAGTGTGTGTGTGTGTGTGTGTGTGTGTGTGTGTGTGTGTGTATGTGTGTGTGTGTGTATATATATATATATATATATATATATATATATATATATATATATATATATATATATATATATATATATATATATATATACTATATATATATATATAAAAGCACAGGTTTAAGTTTTATATTTTAACAACCATGTGTTAAAATATAAAGTTGACATTAAAAAGCTCTTTCCCGAAATGTGCCGGTTCGTATTACATTTCTTGACGGTTACGTACATGATAATTATTATACAAAACCAAATTTTAAACATTGTTTGAAAATTCCAATATAAAGAAACAATTGCAGTGAATAAATAATAAAATACAGTCTTCAAGTGTGTGTGTGTGTGTGTGTGTGTGTGTGTGTGTGTGTGTGTGTGTGTGTTGGCTGACGGCCAGAACATATCCAGATGTTTGATTTTGTGTAGGGAGGGAAAAGATAAATAATTTTGTTTTTGATGTGAATCGAAACTATTTATCGTTATTTGTTTCATAATACACAAGACATTTTCGTTTCTTATAAACGGTAATGAAAAGCTTTAAAACGTGTGTGAAATATGAATGAGTCCACTGTATTTTTTCAGAGATGCAAAGACAAGTTAAACATTTTAGCGATATCAGTGACGAACACGTGGCCCGGGGTAAAGTTGCGTGTGACGGAAGCATGGGATGAGGACGGTCACCACGAAAAAGGTTCCCTCCACTACGAAGGTCGGGCAGTGGATATTACGACATCTGACAGAGACCGATCGAAATACGGCATGCTAGCACGACTTGCAGTAGATGCGGGATTCGATTGGGTGTACTATGAGTCACGTGGCCATATCCATTGTTCTGTTAAATCAGGTGTGTATTTTTATTATTATTCGATATTTAAGGACGATATTTTCAACCGACAAAATCTTTTCTGAATACAACAAAAATTATGACAGTAGTGTAATGACTTATGCAAATATAGGCTTTCAAATGGCGACAATTTAATTAAGAAATTCGAAGAGACAATATCACGATATGGAAGAAGATTGATGTTTAAGGCATTGCAGTGTGATATTTCATGATGTTTTATGCATTGCGGCACGATTCCTCATGATGTTTTAGGCATTAAACTATTATTTGTCATGATGTTTAGGCATTGCAGCATGATTTCCCAGGCAATGCAATATGATTTCACATGATGTTTAGGCATTAAATTATGACTTGTCATGCATTGCGTTATACTATCTCATGATGTTTAAAGCACTGCATTATAATACCTCATGATGTTTAGGCATTGCAGCATGGCTTACGATGAAGCCTTACGAGTTGCAGCAGGATTTCACATGGTGTTTAGGCACTGAAGTATGATTTCTCAAGATAGTTAAAGCATGGCAGGCGTATTTCTCGTGATATTGTAGGCAGTGCAGCTTGATTTGGCAGATATTGCAATATGATTTTTTCAAGATGTTTGGGCATTGCATGATGATTTAGGAGTACCGCTTGATTTCACATGGCATTTTAGGCATTGTAGTATATTTTCTCATGATTTCTTTGGAATTACAATATGATTTCTCAGCCATTGCAGTATGGTTTCTCATGACGTTTTTGGCATTGCAGAATGATTTCGCATGCTGTTTTAGGTATTTTAACACGATTTCTCAGGCTTTGCAGCAAAATTCTCAGGCATTGCTCCTGATATGTTAAACACTGCGACATGATTCCGGAGGCATTGCAGTATGACTTCTCCCGATGTTTAAACATTGCGGCATGATTCCTCAGGCATTAAAGTTGGTGTTTTCATGATATGCTAAACATTGTGACATGGCTTCTCAGGTATTGCAGTATGATTTCTCCTGATATGTTAAACATTGCGACATGATTTCTGAGGCATTGCATTATGATTTCTCATGATGTTTTAGGCAGTATGATTACTCATCTAATTTCTGTTATGGTGTACGATCGCAAATTGCTGATGTAATATACCAATTAGTGTGGATTGAGTAGGTTTATTTACATCTTCATAATTAATGTTTCGTTTAACGATATGATTGTCTACTTAAAAATAATTAAGATATGGGCGATTTTTAAACAATACATTTACATTACTAAATAAACGAGATAAATGACTCGTGAGAGAGAGAGAGAGAGAGAGAGAGAGAGAGAGAGAGAGAGAGAGAGAGAGCTAGCTCTTGTAGCAGAATTCCTCACACGAAGCTTCCATCAACCCGCTGTATGTATGCATATCAATGCCGTAAATGAGAGGTAGGCTTAAGACACGCGTGCTTATTGGTTGTATACTGAAGTTTTTTTCTTCTTACAATTGTTAGCTTTTTTGTAACTAGTTAAGTATTTAATCGTTCGTTTGCAACGTTATGTAACTATGACATTATATTCCATTTTTATTATGTAGTGCTTAAATTTATTCTTCTAAAATATCTCTAGTCGCATTCCAGCAAATTTTGCTTCTCTGTCTTATATTTTTCCTATGAATCAACTACAAGCCTTTAATGTCGGATTTTCCCTGTAAAAATTTGATATATTAATCATATTCTATTTTAAAACATTATCAAATTGACAAGAAAAATAGGGATAATTTTTTGATACTGACAGAAAGGTGGAGGTGGGTAGGTGGGTGGGGTAGGATGGGCATTTGTGTTGATAATCTGGACGTTGCAAACCATCCGACAGTGACATTGATACACTAGGTCTCTATATTTTAACTCGGCCTATTGGAATACATGTATAAACACAAATAATTAAGATGCTTCCACTGGCTTATTGACCCTTTAAACCAATCCTTCTTTAGAAAAAAAATCTGATTTGCTTATTTTATTTACCTTTTCTTCTTCCACTAATCCGCAGCCCGGCCGTCCCGGCACGCCTGACTTTTGTCCCGACGCGTTAATTAGATCTGTATAAAGGGCCGTAGGACGTACCTGCCGTTACTGGGCTCCCAAGTGTGGTCGCCGAGTTACACTGTTTTGTCTGCAACAGAAAAAATGGCGATAAAAAATTAGGGTGAAAGACACAAAATCCATAAAAAATATCCCTGTCTTTGTGACGAATTAGATCGAGTTATAACACGCTCATATATCTACACTAAATCGATTTATTACGAATAAATCTTGGTATTTCGATTTTGCATTGATTGTATTAAACGTGCCCATTTTCCCAGTTTATTCAGAGTGTAGACTGTTCGCATAGGCTCAGTTTTTTTTTTTTTTTTTTTTTTTTAACTCGCTCTTTTCACCAGTATTATACATATAAATTGTCAAGTACTAAAGCTGACTAAACTGGTCAAACACGCAAAATTAAAGTGACATAAAAATGGTGAAGTACTTCTTTTTCACATACACATTCCTTGGACTGAAAAACGGGATCAAGAAATGCAAACATACTATCTTCACACACAAAAGGCCAGAGTCAACAGGTCTTATTGGCTACAGATTATGTAATGCTTAATTGACGAGTCCATAGAATGATACAAAATTAAGAGTTTTCTAGCACCAGAAGCGAGGTCGGACTAGGGGTATCCCTCCCCTCCCGTGAGTTCTCCACATCCTGTATCCCCCTCTTGACGGGAATCTCCCAGGATGCAGGTGGACTATTCCGACCACCACCACCATCCAGAAGTCTGCCAACAGAAAGTTTCACCCATTCATTTTTAGACAGTCAATCAGCCACTTACTTATTACTCTTATTTCTAACTATGTGTTTATAAATATGTAATTTTTAGATTGGTCTGATTCTGAGCAGAAGTGATCACCGTGTAGGAAATACAAAATTCAAATTTATTTTATCTCCATATTCCTACAACCAAGTACCTGAAATTTTCACGGTAGATCACACTTGTTTTGCATTTACTTGGTAATGTTTTTAAAACAGAGACTTTGATTTAATGAAAATAGCTATGCTCAAAAGTTGACGTGCTAATCTTGTCTTTGGGGATCGGTTTATATTTGAGGACCTGCTAATCTTATCTTTGGGGACCGGTCGATATTTGAGAATGTACTAATGTTGTCTTTGGGGATCGATCGATATTTGAGGACGTGCTAAATCTTGTCTTTGGGGATCGGTCTATGTTTGAGGATGTGCTAATTTTGCTTTTGGGGATCGATCGATATTTAAGGACGTGCTAAATCTTGTATTTGGGGACCGGTCGATATGTGAGGACGTGTTAATTCTTGAATTTTGGGACCGGTCGATATTTAAATTTTCAGCTTATTTTATGCATGACTGAAGACAGCTTTTTTCAGCATTTCTGCTTGATCAGTGTGTTCATTTTGAAATAATTAGAGCTTCGTCATCATTTAGGTTTTTAATTGTTTCCATATCGGTATATTTATATAGATATATGAAAGACGAATGTCACATCCATTAAAGATGATGTGATCGAATTTGTCCATAGCATTATGGCGTTAGAAATTTGTGGAATTTATACCCCAGTTCTTTGTTTTAAAAAGCTTCGCTTGTACATGCATTGCACAGGGTAGGTAAACGCCAACATTATAACGATCTTTGCAGTGTTTTGTTGTTGTTAACAATTTTCAAACATGCTTTTGTGGGTCTTTTTTGACGTAAAGTAAAGTGAAAGTGTGCTTGATGTACAAATGACAACAAGACCTATTAAAAAGAAACACGAATAACAATTTGTGTAGAAGTTTTCAACGCCAAAATGTGGGCCATTGTACCAACTTAAAATGATTACTTCATATGGAGAAGATTGATGGTTATGCTCTTCAAAATGGGTCCTTAGGACTGTTAAGAGTCTTGAAAAGAAATGGTCCATTTAGATTTGTCGATTCATAACTTATCTGTGTCAGAATCTAAAATTAGGCCCACGTGTGCAGACGGCTGTCTAGTATATAAACAGCAACAAGAGTCACTGCGGATGAACGATATACTTTTGTTGCAGTTTGTCAGATAAACAGACAGACAGACACATCTAGGTTTCAGAGATAGCACACTTTTCTGGACCCTATATCAGTGTCTCTTTATCAATAAAAAGAGAACATCCGCCCAAAAATAAAGCAACAAGAAACCCCCAAGAACACAACCAACAATCTAAATAAAAATAGATAAAATCATCTTGGAATTTGAATATCGGTGCCATGGGATTCACTCACTGACAGCTTTCGAGCTGACGAATCTTACGCTGAAATTCAAATAAATTCATATCTGCTCTGTCACTTTTATTAGGAAGCAAAGTTTGGCGCCATTTTACAGGTATCTAAAATTGGAACTGACTATATGCATGTCTTTATTTGATTTGATTTGGTCTGAGTACTAATTGTTTCATTGGGAAAAGACTCTGACATGAGGGAAGGAGGTCCTGCAAACAGATTACAATCTAACTAGAAAACTAGATCATTTTGTCTGTCTGATAGACAACCACAAAAATCTATCTACAATTATACATCATACGTGACTTTCTCATTCTTTTTATATGAATAATATTGGAGAATTTTATCGTCCTTCATGTTCAATGGACTTGCACTTTCCCCACCCCGTAGAGAAAAATAAGAAAAGAAAGCAAAGAAAGAAAAAAGGAAAGAAACAAGAAAGAAAGATAGAAAAAAGGAAGGAAAGAAGGAAAACAGAAAGAAAGAAAGATAGATAGATAGATAGATAGATAGATAGATAGATAGATAGATAGATAGAAATAAATAAATAAATAAATAAATAAAGAAAGAAAGAAAAAATAACGGGAATATATTATCTTGCACATCTGTGCTTGAATGCATGTGTTGTATGGTCCTACGGTTTTTTTCTCTTGGATGTAGATAGATACTGAGAACCCATTCCATACGAATGACGAAATCTGTAGAGGTACATACCGTTTTCAAAGCTTGGCTCTACCCCAAGAAGCAGCCTTAGCTGAATGAATTTCGGATATAAATGAGTAATTACGATGCTGGTGAAAAGATGCTGTTTGTTGTGCAGCTTTGTCTTTACATGACCGAAATTTGAATATCAGGGACTTTATAAATCCAAATTATTAGCATTTCGTTTGCTCCAGGTTATGTTGATTTGATTTTTCGTTTCAGATTCCTCGGTTGCTGTGGTGATAGGTGGTTGCTTCCCAGGAAGTAGCTTGATTCAGACGGAAGCAGAAGGAGTGAAGTCAATGGCGGAAATAAGTGTCTGGGATCGTGTATTGAGCATGTCAGATGATGGGATATTAGAATATAGCGAGGTGATAGCGTTGATGGACCTGGATAGATCAGCTTATGGGCGATTCTATATCTTGGAGACGGAAAATGGGCGTCGTATTTCTTTGACGGGAAAACATCTTATCTATATCTCGCGTAACAACTATACTTCCACAAGCTTAGATTCTCTGGAAGTTATTTACGCTGATGATGTCAATGTTGGTGATTATCTCGTGACGGACGAGAACACAGATGCACTAAAATTCTCAAAAGTTGTCAACATATCAGTGGACACAAGACAAGGGATTTATGCACCATTAACGAAGCACGGGACCATAGTCGTAGATGGCGTCGTGGCTTCGTGTTATGCTTACATAAACAATAATGATGTAGCGCATTTTGTGTTTGCTCCATTGCGTTTTATGTATGACATCTCACAATATTTAAAGATATTCATTTTATCTACGAGTGGTACATATGAGAGTCACAAAAACGCTGTAAGTGCCGGCATGCACTGGTACGCAAATCTTCTGTATCAGATAGGGACGCGTGTACTCAGTCCCGATACGCTTTTCGTCCATTGATTCTTTTCCCGGGAAAAAGGTGATAGGATTCCAACGGACTCAATGACGTCGGAGAAAATATATTGTAAAGGCTCTATGGCAGTGATAGAGACCTTTTTGCAAATTACCTGATTATAAGAAACTTGATTCAAACTTACAACCGAGATTATTTAATTAGGGGGAGAAAGTATTGTGCTGAAAATCGTTATTCGGTAACATGCTGTAGTTCTGACGGATATTTCAATATTTTCTTTACCTAAACCTCTCCCCTTAACTCACGTACCCGCTTTCACTGAAGCTGTAATGCAGAGTCATAGTTGTGCAAAGCAGAGAAAAGCACGAGTACTTGGGACCTAATGTCAAAGGTACGGGCATTTACTGCTACGTGGCTAGAAGTTTACGCGCACCTAATTTTACAATGCGAGCGCTTGTCACTGCCTGAACTGGTGTATTAGTGTAAATGTTCCCATCATAGCTTCATATTATTATGTGCCCAAAATAAGGAAGAGCCCACATTCTCTGAACATTACGTACCGTACTTTTAAAATAATCCGAACCAACATGATGTCCCCGAACGTTTATAATATGTGACTAGATTACACTTACTCGCAATCATCCAGTCAGTTCTCCTCAGTTGGAACACCTGGATCAGTTTCTATCCAGAATCGACTCGGAGTAAGCCGAAATTAAGTACATGAACTACAACCTTCAAAGACGATGATCTCCCCTTGGTAGGACAATTCTACTGCCACAGTGCTGTAAGGTTCGAGGTAAAATGTCACCTGAAGAAAACCGTATAATTCATAACTTTATTAATGTTACTACTCTATGGACTGAAACTATGTAACAGAAAAGAGTGAAACCAACAAGTTTAGTAAAATCAACAAATACAGTCATTTCTCTAAGTTATAAAGTGAAATCTACGAGGAACTTATCACATTGAGAATTAAATCCAAAATAACAATAAAATATTCTATCACAAGTCCAAAGGTAAAGAATGTTCCGAATGAATTCCAATAACATTGACTGTGCTGATGTGCCAAAAGTCTTGAATTGTTTGATGTAACGTCCGTCTTGATATATCGTAATGATATAATCCAGAATGTCTTTGAATGAATTTACAATAATCCAAAAAAGTGTTTTTGTCCAAAACGTTAATGAGCACTTTGTAATTTTAATGAATAATTTAAAATAAAATGATTCTTCTCAAATTATATCTAATCACAGCAGTAATTAATTCCACAGACTGAACTTAAAGGAGAAATGAAATAATTTTTTTTATATTTTTTTATCACAACCTTAAATAAAAACCAAAAACAATAGGATGTAGGGCAAAAGTTCTCTTTCAGCATTCTAAGTTTGCAAACAAGGCTAGACCTTGAACTCAGATATAAGTAAACAGCTTTATTATGACAAAAATTTAACAGTATACAAGAAACGATAGTAGGATCCCAAAAAAGATCCTTATGTACTAATCCACGGAGACTGTGAATAAGGTTTAGATGATCAAGTGGTAAAACCATCATTACAATAGCGAGATATTATGTTACACGAAACTATATATTCTGAATAAGTAAGAGCTCTTTTGAGAGTGGAAGTTTGTAAAGTAAAATAATACCGTACTAAATCATTATAGTAACGTTATGGAATTATTCGTACAAGTTCGGTAGCATGAAGTTTTCTTATAAGCTCAAACTTGAAAAGAGAAATCTATGAATGTTCCAACCTAGTGGAATAACTTCAGTGGTTAAGTGTCTTTGAGGAACTCGTTGATGATGTGTGACGTGACGTAACATGAATCTACACGTACGTGCATTGGCGGCTTCATTATTATTTCTGAAGTACTTTCTCCAGTCCTTGGCCGAAATGCCTGACCGTGTTCCTATTAAAATTGCCCCGTCACCCATGTAGTTCGGGTAACTGAGAGAGTACTGTAATTGAGTTTTTGATGTTTTCTGTCTTGACTATCTATCAATTAGTCTATCTCTGTCTGTTTGTCTCCCTGCCTATCTATATTTGTCAGCTCCTTGACGTCATGAACATCGACTTCTTCGTCGAATAGTAAACTTTGTTATATTGTT
>JAECUM010026765.1:0-39920 GCA_016617855.1 Megalonaias nervosa | reverse complement strand
TGGAAAATGTCTTCCAAACCAAATATAAGTAATCGGATGGAGATTATCTGCAAATTCGAATGATTCTACATGAGCAAATCCTGTTAAATCAAAATCTGGTAAATGTCCGTTTATTGCAACCCTGGTCATCTCGTGTGATGGATGTCCGAATCTCTTAAAGTATTTAGAACATTCTCCGTATCCAAGAAAACTTCCAGGATAACACGCTGCCATATCGACGGATATAACGTCATTACACTTATATTTAGTATTCCATAATCCTCCGTGTCCATATTCTACGCAGCTTTTATGAATGTCTTCAAGAAATTCCGATCGTGTTGGTTTCCATAAATTTTTCTCCTGAGCGAAATGAGCTGCTACGGATGGAACTGTAAAACAATTATTTAATAATAGTCTAACTTTGACATCGTCAGAAGTATATTTCAGCGCAAGATTTTCCATTTCTACATTAAGAGATTCTATACGGTAAATATCACCATTAGGCCGTACAAATTGATCGTAATGATCATATTCTGAATTTTGAAATAACCAAACGGATACAGGGTCACTTTTGCTGATATTTTTGATAAAATCAAATATATGACCATCATAAAATTTAACCGCTCTATCTCGTGGAAATATTGTTACTGCTGAGGTCCACGCATGCGAATTATGATCAATAATATCTATAGAGCTCCTCTTGATTCATATTTTGATTTATATAAAATCTCTCCTGTCAGCGTCTTTACTGTTATTGGAAATCTTAATTTCTTTTCTAGATCAGCAACATCTTTAATAGATGCTCCAGTATCTTTAACTGATTCTGCCCACATATTTATTTTTTTACACCTTAAATCTGTTAAACCATTACCACGTATCGCATTTATGAAATGTTCTGTAACTCGTTCAGCTACACAGTTTATTCTTGACTCTGACAATCTCATAGGCTTAAGATTATTGACGTCAGGTTTGTTATTAAGCGGATATATTGCATATACAACTGCAGTCACAGGGTACCCCCGTTCATAATATGGCTTATCAATACCGGTTAGTATTCCGGGTTTAGATTTATTATTTAAGAGAACAATATTATTTCCTGACTGTATGCGTACTGGATCGCGCTTATCACGAATAATCCAAGTATCTTCTTCTGTATTTACAATAAAGTTTATTAAAATAAAATATTTTTGATCATCAAGGTGATTAATAATTGCTTTTCCCCGTTTGTCATTCATCATATTAGTAACATTTCCAACTCTGAATGTTGACCATACATGAGCAGCACCACTATTACGAAATTCCTTCTTGGCTTCACGAATACGTTCGGTTACATCCTCATCCGTTAAAGTTAGATCTTGCATCAAAGTACTAAATTTATATTCTGATAGTCTGTCAAGATCAAATCTAGCTCTTTTAGGTTCAATTGCCGATAATTCGTTCATATAATTAAGACAAATATTTAAATTAAAATTTTAGTATATATATAACGATTGAAACAAAAAACAAATGTGCTTGGCTCAAAATTGGACATACTTCTCCTTGTAATAAATCGTGCGTGAACAAATACTACGGAAATCATGCGCAAAGTATCAAAAATGGAAGTACAGGACCAATACCGTGTGTGAAATGCGGTGTTGGAGTCAGAGGAAAAACTCAATTGTGTCTAAAATGTGGCGGAAAAAAATACAGAGAACTAAAACGATATTATGACAAAAAAAATAATACATTGTCAGGTAAATCTCCTATACAAACTGTAGAAGATTATCTGACCAGATTTCAAAACAATGATTTAGACAAATAATATTATCTATATAAATGGAGCAAAACGAATTTGTAGCACATCCAATATATACAAATTATGAAGCATCACGAGATGGTGTGATCAGAAACTGCAGATTGAAAAAACCAGTCGGTAGTGTTAATAAATTTGGTTTTTGTGGATTTAATGCTGGGAGAAAACATTATTACTCACATATATTCATCTACGAGTGTTATTTTGGAGTAGTTGAAAATGGACTTGTAGTTGATCATATTGATGGAGATCCCAAAAATAATCGGTTATCTAACCTGCAAGCTATACACAGAGTCAGAATTCTGCACGTGGAAATACTGGAAGGTGTAAATTATTCGGAAAGAGAGCTATTAAATCCATAAATGTAGAAACAGGCCAGGAAATACCTTTTAAATCAATGAATGCAGCTGCCAGATATTTTGGTATTTGCATGCCTTCAGTACAACTTGTTGCAAATAAAATACAAAAATCTGCATATTCAATAAAATACGATCAGCGGGTAATATTTTAATATATTATCTAACTCTGTCTTCCTAATAAATAAATTATATATAGTTCGACTCTATATTTTGCCATGGGTACCTTCACCGTCGCTGCTCTCAGTGTCACTTTCATTTTTGACAGAATCAAATAATATAATCTTTCTTAATTGCATTACACGATTATCCACGATCTTCTTTTTCTCGTATTCACGAGACAGTTCGGATCTGATATTTTCGATCGAACGTGCAAGAGGCGCAAATAGCTTTACCTGTTTTTCATTTACCATTGCCAAGGATTCTAACATAGACTGATAAATTGATTTTACGAATTTATAATTGGATGGTAATGTGTATTTATTTTCAAATTTTCTTTGTTTTAATATTTTATAATCGCATAATATTTTTTCAGGATCGAGATTATCAGAGAGATTTATTCCGTTATGTTTTAATTTTTTAATAGCAGAAATAATATCATTAATGTTTTCTTGGTTCATTATATGATAATTATTTCTTTAAAATAAAAAATAATATCAGTCTCTGAATAATTATTAAAAAAAATGTAGTCCCCATAACCCTATGTGAACCCCTAGGTTGCCATATGACATCCTAGCAGGATCAGAAGGTCAGGGGACTGTTTTTTGAGGATGATTGTATGAACACATAATTGTATGATTATGATTATATATACATATGATTATGATTATATTTTTTGCAGACGGCAAAAACATAAACTTATCTCTAAGAACTTAATTCTAAGGACAGCACAAACCCCATGTAATCCCCTAAGTTGTCAAACAACATCTTAGCAGGATCAGAGGTTACATATAAACTTATCCTAATGACATATGATTGTATGAACATGAATATATACAAATGGTGATGATTTTGATTTTTGCAGACAGTACAAACATAAACTTAACAACAAACTTAACAATAAACTTAACTATGGACGGATTACAAGGGGGTTTATCTACGTCCAACAGATTTTATACAACTCTCCCCCCATATAAAACCCGGGGGAGTGCAAAATTACACCCACCACGTGGTTACAAGGTGGGAAAGTTGTATTATTTTTCTGTTGGGTTTAGTACCCCAATTATAAATAGCATCCGTCGCCAAATGCAAGATAAAATATCTTTAGCATTTTTGGAGATTCGAACACACGAGAGTCTGCACAACTTCGATCTACGTCCAAACGCCTTACCACTTCGGCCATCGCTCTCTTATCAATAATACAGTTAAATTTAAGTATGTAAAAAATATTTGCGCTGTCTCACAGAACTTGTATTACTAATAGAATGTAGAACTCTACTTCAATTTTTCAAAATTCATAAATTAATTGCACGTATGAGTTATAGTTCGTTAAGGCAACAGACAGACGGACTAATACGCTTTGTTCGATACACGTATATACAACTGGGTTTGTACAGGTAACGACGTAGTAGTAAGGGAAATAATCGTTTAATTTACTCCGCAGAGAGAGATAGCAGAGTTATCTCGCTTTATTATATATACAATTGCTTTAATCATAGGAATTGATTATTATTCATATATTTACTCATCAGATTATTAAAAATCAGTAAAAAAAATATATTATTTCAGAATCTGATTATTTTTTTGCCCCTGATTATTTACTCAGACGTTCTACCAGCGTATATACAGATTAATATTAAGAGACTCTTCTCGTAGATCCAGAATGTTTCCTGTCTGGTCAGTAAGTTTCAAATTTATTCTTGACAATAATGGATTATGTACACGTAGATAAATTGGATTAATTAGCTCAGATATAATTAACCACCCGGGGGGTACTTGAGGACTAAATGCATATATTATATACCCCTGTTGGGCCTGGTTAGACTTTGAAGATCTACTTGATAGCTGTCATCAATTACGTCACATACTAGATTGACCGCGATCGTAGATGTTATATTAACAATACCAGGTGAGATATGGCGACCTCCACCATGTGGATCATTATTATATTTAAGAATAGTTGGTGTGGGTATTAATTTTTCCATGAATCACATATTCTTTTAAAATGTTCATCAATAAGATCATTAACTGATTTCTTTAGCTCCTCAGAGTTAAATCCCGGAATTACAAATGTTGGTAGCTGTTCTTCTGTGATTCCATAATATTTAAGAAATACTGTTTTAAATAAACGTTTATAGCTTACACGCTGAATAGGATCATCTTCATTAACTATATAAGTATTAAGAAATCTATCTACCGGTACGTTTAATGTTTTTTCTCTGTCAACGATAGCCTTATTTACATATTCTAAGTCTGATGCAACCTGATTCAAATGTTGTATTGTTTCAATTATTTGATTTTTTAAGTCATCGTTGTAGGAAGAGCTGATACTGGAAAATAAATTTCTTAGATCATTAAGTACACGTCCGTGTTCAGATTTAATTGGTTATGATTTTGAGTTCATTTCTTCAACATTAATTGTTGCTATTCTTGTTGTACCTTTACCTCGAACAAAATCTATAAAATGAGTATACTGTTCATAACTACGATAAGCATCCGGAATCTCTATAAACGGATAAGTTTTTCGGTATTCTGGAAGTTTTATAAATTTTTCAACATCTATGACGAAATCAGATCGTTGCGGTTCTGGTGGTCCTTGATAAACCGGTGTATCTTCAGGCCATCCTAATACTGATCTAATCGAACTTTGATAAATATCTACATAATAATCAGGGGAATTTATTTCAATAACCGCTGATAATGTTGGTTCGTGAACAGTAATTGCTATTTTTGATTCTTTTCCTGTAATAGATTTAATTCTGCGTTGGAACTCATCATTAATCTGCTCTATTTGATAACTGCCCGTTGGAATAGCAACTACCTGCCAATCAGGAGTTCCATCAGGCTTATTCTTATTAGCAAATACTAATGAATTATTTGGCTGTAGTCCACCAAATGGTTTTGATCTAATATTTGGCCAGCTATAATAAACTCGCAATTGTGCTAATGCTATTTCTTTTGCAGGAATTGATGTCGGAAAATTGACACTAAATTCAGGATTGGTAGAACTTAACGATATCATAGTAGTTTTTGACGGAGTCGTATTAGTGACGATCTGCTGAAGTAGCTCTCTTGAGTCAGTCATTATTATTATCGTTGTTATTTAATTCGTTAAAATCATCAGCGATTACCTTAAACGCATCATCATAGGTTTTCATCATCATCGCGAATTCAGTATCGGATATTTCACCATCACTGACGCATGAAGAAATATACAAAGATAGTTTAGAACATGCCTCTGCCACTGTATGTAATTTAATCATATAATCGTGCAATTTAGCATTTGTACAGGTATCTATCTTTTTGGCTATAATACCGAGAACACCAGCAATAGTCGTTGATGCTGAAACAATGATGGTTATAACAGTAGGTGCTGTCATCGTCAATGTTGATAATAATAATCCTGTTCCAGCAATAACAGCAGAAACCGAGTAAACAACTACATCAATAACAACTATACGCCTTTTGTATTTTTTTATTTTCGTGTTATAATAGTCGATAAAATTATTTAGTTTAGTCAAACGCTCACATACCTGATTGCATCTGTAACGTTGAACGTCGATGCGAGACTGAGGTTGATCCATTATACTAACAACGTCATTTAATTAAGTTTCAGTTACGAATTCTAGGTACCACCAGTAACGTCTCGGAGGCATTTCCGTTGATATCAGCGTAAAGATTTCTTTCATATTCTTGGTTAGCATCACCAATAGAGGATTATGATATACATTTGGTGATAATGAAGTTGCCGCAGTAATTTCCGAACCGTACATAGATAACCTGTATAACCCAGTTACTTCTACGGTATGTTCGAGTGTGTTATTTTGCGGTGTCCATGTTGTTGATCCTGATGCTACTGTGTACACGATATTTTTAATTTGTGCGTGTGGAATTTTAATCAGATTAGTTTTTTGAACAATATTAGGTATTCCACTGACAATATCATTGAGTTTCATGTTAACGTAGGAGAGTTTTATGTCAACGGTTGGTTGTTCCCCAAAAAAATCTTTAATGGTTTTGTTTATATTTCGACGAAAATTTAAGAACGTTTCTACATGTCTAGAAAAAGTATTATTTAGTGTAGTCATTTCATTATTGATTGTAGCTAGCGAGGTTGTTATAGGAATGTTTCTATCGTCTACATATTTCTTCGTCACAGCATCAAAATCTAATTCCGGTGTTCTAAGATTGTTAATGCCATTATTATTCATATTAAGAAATGCACGCATTATACCGCCGTTTGCCAATACGTACTTAGATTCTTGATTGTCGACGTATTTCTTTGTTGCAGCGTCTGTATCTGTGACTGGGTTTCCAAGGTCTATAATTTTATTTTGATTCATAATAATACCACCCGTGAACGAATCACCAGCTTTCTTAATATAATCGCTGACTGACGTACCGGAATCTTGTATTTTACCCTGATCAGTAAAAGTAACTATATTATTAACAACCGCATTAGGAACTCGTATAAGTACATCTGGCAGTTGTATATTACTAGTTTTTAATCGTCCTTCCTTATCCTGAAAAACAACTACTTCATTTTGATCAACACTGGTTATGTTTAATAAATCATCAATCTCATTTCTGAGTTGATCGAGAGTTGCGTATTTAGATAAATCAGCTTGCTGCTGAGCTTTACCACGAGAAGATCTTCAGTAAATGTCCACCATTATATTTACTAATGTCTGTTTAAATATGACAACGTAGTATATTCATGCACAACTTTGTGAGGTGGTTTTGTTGATTTTGATACAGCATCAAGTACGTTAAGTACTTCACGACCACATATTGGTGGATCAGCTAATGTTTGTGTTGGTAACGTTGAATACCATATTGGAGTACTTTGATCGCCGCTAACATACTTTAAGAATTCTTTTGGTGGAGCTAGTCCATATGAATCAAAATAAATAATTCCACGTGGATCAATTGCATATCCAACCCAATATGTGCCTGGATTAGAGTTTTTGTCGAGATTAATAATACCGGTTTTAATATTGTTTGGTTGTTTCAGTAATTGATCACGCATAAAAACTCCTCTAAAATTTTTTATTTTTAATTTTTTAGCAGCATCTAGTAAATCAAAATTGGACATAGGAGATATCAGTAAACTGTTCCTGGTAATCTTAGGCTTTTTCCGTACCATGAATGTGGAGTCCCTGGCAATCTTAGACCCCTTCCCTTTTTTTTGATTCCCTTTCCTGTTGCTTTCTTTAATGCCATTCCAGCAGCGATTCCAACAGCGCCTAATGCAGCTGCTTTTGCAACAGCTGGGGCTGCAGCGGCTATTAATGCTGGTATAGCAGCAAGAAGTGGAAATATACCACCCGTCTTAATGATGTCTTTAATGGCACCCGCAGAAAGATTAAGTTTTATACCTTTATTTGATTTTTTGGCTTCATTGAAATGCCTGAGCTGACGTTCTGTAAGAGGTAATTTATTTGAGCCACTCATCTTCTCTTTCTTTAGCGATATTTTCAATCCACAGTCATTTTTTGATGCTGATTGTATCCTTTTAATCTGACCAGGAGTCAGACTAACACTAACGTGATTATACGACATTATAATATTCATAAACGATCTAATTACATGTTTTCTACTGGAGTATCAGCGACTCTCATTCGTCCACCAACACCTTCAAGTAACATAGATTTATCGCTGAGTATAACAGCAATTGCTCTGTAATTAGGGACAGCTCCAATATCTCTATTAACATGAGCTCGAAAATGTATATCGACTACAGATTGTCTGGTTAAATCTAAATGTTCTAACGAAAAGTAATAAATTGGATATAAAGTTGTAAAATCTAACTGTGATATTTGTAAACCTGTATCAATATTTTGATCACGTCCCATGAACGTCATTAATCGATGATATGCACGTGCTACATGATTTTGATCGAAATTCAACAATATATCCTCGGATGGTTCTTGATGTCCATTTATCCTTAAAGAAACCTCGGAAACACCAAGTTTGTCAAATATCATTATGCTTTCATCTTGATCGTTTACTCGTGCAGCATTTTGAAGCGCAATAAATATATGTCACGGTGCAGAAACACCTTGTTGTGATGCTATTTGCCATGTAAATAAACCATTAATATTACTCTGGATAGCATCTGTGGTCATTGTCAACCACGATAGCAATGATTTACCGCCGCTGCCCATGAAAGAGAATAACCGATCTTCTTCAGTTATTGATGGAGTCATCACTGGCATCCATAATGAAAGTTTTGTCAGAATTACTCTACCAGCATCAACTGCACCAGGTCGCCAGATTGCATCATTGTCGGTTGCTTTTCGTACAAGTATAACCGTATGTTTGGCTCCAAAAATAACCTTTCTGACGTTTCTACAGAATCCAAATATGTGTGAAAGTGGTATTACACATGAAAATGCTCTCCTGTCACCTTTTAACATTGATCGACGTGCTGCAAATCCTAAGTTAAATTCTGGATTCACACCATGAACCACAGGCCACACGTCAGCGTCAGCGTTGTCGGCATTATTTCTTGGTCGTTTTATATTATATTGTCTGTTGTCAGGATGGTCAGAAGTATCCTTGACAAACATCATTGATGGACCAGCTGATCTTGAATAATCGTCGCTGTATCTTGCAAGGCCAAGTATTGTCGTTGCAACGTCAACGTCTTTCTGAATTGATTCAATATTTTTTCCGTCAATCATGTACGTTGCGCTGTCAAACAACGCCATAATGCCATTATTAACAAAACCAACCCTAACTTCAGCTCCATATGCTACTGGTGCTGCAGGAGCTGCGTTATTTAAAATTTCACCTTCAACCTCAATAAAAGCCTCAGCGGGTAAGAAATACCTACTTGTATCCTGAACTTGTAGTTCAATTCGTCCACGCTGATCTGGAATTCGAGCGTCATAAGAATAATATTGATAATCACGCACAGACTCATCTTTGGGTACTGGTGCGTCCATGTCAAATGCTGGATCAGATATACGTTTGAACATATTTATTATATTTACTATCGTCTAAAACGAAGACCACTTCGGGAAGTGAGACCACTTCCTGCTATCAGACTAGCGGTTATATTTTTTTCTTTTTCTGACATTGGTACATCAGCCAACTCTGCTAGTTTTTGATTAGCAACTTGATTTATTATTTTACTGACATTTGCAGTCATTACTTCAGTACTAGGTAATTTTACTGGTGGTTGAGGTTTTCGTCGTATTAATCGTGCTAGTCTATCTTTGATCGCTGAAAATGCTTTACCAGCGACATTACCCATAGCACCAATACCTTTTTCACGAACAACATCAATAGCTTTCATTCCCAGTTGCTTTGCGATCGGTATTGCTTTTGGGGCTATTCTTTTAAATAGACCTTGAACAACATCACCTAGTCCATCTCCGTAGGTTGTTTTGTATACTGGTAATCGTGAATTTATTACCCTGACCATGGTTGGTGCACGTTGAGTACTATGTACAATCATTTTATTATAGTAATTGTATTTAATTACGTACTTAGTCACTGTAGTAGTCATCGGCAATTTCGTTAACAAGAGACTGATAAACATCAACGTCCATGATACCGCCTGTAAATAATCGTCTACAGATATTAGCTGCTTCATTAATTATTTCTGGAGAATTATTACCAGCTCGTTTTCCCCCGATGAGTATTTCTAATCGATCAACATCAGCAAGGACGTTATTAGGACAGGTAATAAGACCACTTCCCTGATTAGTAAATCTACCTGCAGTTTTAATTTCAGATTCCCCCCCCCCCCTTCTTCTTCCTCCTCTGTTGTTCTAACTGATTGTCGTGGCGATTGCAATTGTTTCATCATTCTTTCTAAATGTTTATCCTGTTCTAGTTTTTTTTTGTTTTATTTGTTCTATTAGTTGTAATTGTGGGCATTGTGGTGATTCAAATTGTAATTGTTGTGGTGATCGTTGTGGTGATGATGATAACTGTTGTGGTGATGGTGATAGTCGTTTTACTTGTTTAATTTTTTCTTTTATATATTCACGTACAGCATTATCAAATTCATTAAAATTAATAATATCTTCATTAGATCTAATTTCTAAAATACCAGTAAAGATGCAATATACATCCTTGATCCAATTGTCAGATTTCAGAGATTTAACATGTTCTGGTTTTACATATTTTTGTCTTTCATAATATCCAAACCCGGCAATATCAAGTAATTGGTCTCTGTCCTTGATAGCAGCAATACCTTCAGGTGTAAATTTATCTATTATCTTAATTCTGGTTCTTGGTTGTCGTGGTTGTGGTTGTGGTTGTGGTTGAGCCCCAGGTTGAGCAGCTTGAATACGACCAGCAATATCAGCAGGTAATGTTTCAAGAGCTCGTTGTGCTGCCTCAGTTGCTGTAACAATTTTCTTTGTTGGTTCGACAATCGGTTTAAATAATTGTTTTGTATCCTCTTCAAATTCGACTTGAGATTCCTGACGTGATTGTAATTGTTGCTTGACAGCATCACGAACAGGTAAATATTTTCTAATTGCCTCTAATCGCTCTCTTGCTAATCTAGCAGAGTGAGGTTCGCCAATAACGACCATTATTAATAATATTTATACTGGCTGTTTAATTTACAGCAGCAGGCAGGGTGAACGACAAAAATTGAGTGACCCGGCGAGTAAACTAAACGCACTATAAAAATAAAAACAAAAAGTCAAAAATAAAATAACAAAAATGAGCTAACATTATCCGTTTTGGTAATAATAAAAGTTAGGAGGTTCGGTTTAGCGTTATTGACCTTATTTTTCAGCCCCTGTATGAACCTTTATTTTATGAAATTTGCTCGAAACCAATTTGTAGGGTTCACCCTGCCTGCTGCTGAGAGAGAGAGAGAGAGAGAGAGAGAGAGAGAGGGAGAGAGGGAGAGAGAGAGACTAATGTTCTTAATTGCGAGATAGATTCTGCAGTGTTATATGCGACCGTTGTTATTTAGCACGTAGATGTAAGAGGCCTATGCGAATGTAGATGCATTATAAACAAAAACGAAATTCGTGTATGGTGCCTTAATATGATACATAACCTCATGCTTCTTCATCTCTGTGTGTGTGTGTGTGTGTGTGAATAAACTGGAGACATAAATACAAGGAAAATCCTTGAAAAAGAGACCAAGACAGAGATAGACAGGGACAGACAGACGGATAGAACAGACAGACGAATAATAGATAGATAAAGACAGAGACATGCAATTTCCAAGTGTGATGAGTGAAGTATTGCACTTACTAGATTTAGAGCAGTATCGCATAAACTGAATATTGAAATAGGTCCTTATGAAGGAGCACCAAGAAACAAATCCCATAACGTGACTATAGGAAATGGTCGTTATGAGGGAGTACCAAGGAACAGGCGGCTATGTAACAAATGTAATATAATGGCTGTCAAAAATGAATAAATGTTTGGTTTGTTTGTCCATTTTACAGGAATTAAAAAGAAAGTATTTACCACGGTATTACACATAAAATTTAAATCCATTATGTAACCAATTAAAAAAGAATCTTGAATTCATTGCCTAAATTGTTATACGTTGCGCAACAGAAATGGTCGTAAAATAAGTTATTGTGTATCAGTAATTGTTATTATATTACATTCCAATTCTAACAGAATTAATTATAATTTGGTTTGTGCATTTTATATAAATTTAATGGTATTTAATTTGCACTGAAAGAAAACGATCTTATATTTAATACTTCGTAGAATTATATTATTTATTTTATGCACTAAGACATGTTTGCATCCTCAAGTCTGCAGCTAAAAAAAAACATTTATTGCTAAATAAAGCTTGTTCTCTGTATTCTGTGTCCATTATTTAGGTACGCTTATTAATAAATAGGAACACATATTTATTTTGAGCGATTACGTACAAGTTCATTTTATTTCCCGTCCTATCAAGATTTGCGATCATTGATGCAGATTCTTGCAGTCTTCCAATATGTCATTCGGTTTATACTAATGCCACCAAGATGAGAGTGATGCACTTGAAATGACAGGAAATCGCTACTTCGTTAGATATTTCTTTCTCAAGACAGAATTTAAAGAGGAAGTTGTCTGATACAATCCACAGTAAGACTGAGATGGTCAGCAATTGAATTAATGTCCTATTTAAGTATTACACGGGCGTAAATTGAGATAATTAATATTAATAAGTAAAGCTGAGAGATAACACATCTAAATAACTAACATAAAATGTCACACATCATGTACAGACAATGACAAACTGACAACAACAACAAAAACATGCAAGACTTATAGGTTACTGCATTTGTATGGGAAAGTATGAACGAGTTTTTCGGATGGATATACTGCACGACCTTCGGAGTGCAGTATATCCATCCGACAAAACGAGTTCATATTTTCCCATACAAATGCAGTAACTTTTTTATTATATGCTCATTTTCTTATTCTACCCAAGGCTTAATTATATAAACAAAAATACACTACAAGAAACAAAGTAACTGAATGTATGCCGTATTCCAACTAAATACACAAGCGTAGATTCATCATTACGCAACAGCATTATTAATGCGCACGTAACTCCGCCCACATAAATTTGAACTTGGTCGCGCGCTAGACATAAGTTTCGAAAGAAAATGGCGTTTTGGTCGTCTACTTAAAATTGAAATTTGGAGTCATATTGTGAATGAATACGCATTGCAACAACTTTCCCATTTGATCTGGAATGAATAGATTTTGGTATTTTTGTCGATTCGACGAAATTTCGTGAATATGGAGTGGATTTATCTACATGAAGTACATAGGATTTCAGCAGCGTCTGTGCCAATTCTACATGAAATATACATCGGATTGAAGCAGGAGGGAGAAGCGTGTTTTCATCTGCAGGTGTGTTTCTCTTCTTCTGTCATTGACTGTTTCAAATCATAATGTGGGCAAAATATGGAGTCTTTCATTTGCAATTATCGAAAAAACGCTATGGATTTTAATGTTTATTTCATTTTGAGTGCAGTAAGGAGGATGTAGTTGCACTTGGAATATAGTCGAAATTACAATACATTTTCGAAATGTGTAATCAAGCTTGAGAACCCATGACATGGCTCATGTAATTCGGATTTGCAGAACTAAGAAAGTACATTTTGAGGAAATTCAGGATGTAAAAGTGTAAGTATATTTTTGCCATTCTTATTATCATCTAAAGAAGACAGTTTATGCCTTGTCACTTGCATGTTATTTGTAAAAACCCTGTCTGGCGTGCCTAAATCTGAAACATTGTATCAAAAAAGTTAACGCGGAATGTGGCAAAGCAGCTGGTATGTGGCAGTCCACGAAACATCTGCTTTAGTTCATTCAGAAACAAATTGTTTGTTTACAATAGAAAGTAGTTCCTTTATTCACGTGAATGTAGTATGAATTGAGCGCGAGTTCAATATCAGACAATATTGCACGATTCTGACAATATAAAGTTAACGGAGAAAAAAATGAGCATATAATAAAAAAGCCATACACCACATCGATACTGTAACACCTACACCAGTAACAGAACAACTGAAGACAATATATGTAAATTTTTCTTGACTGGGGTTCAGCTATTCCATCTCTTCGGGCTAAAATAATCTATAACTAAAACAAACAAACAAAAAACAATATTTTAAAAATGTACAGAATACAGAAAGATTAAGAAAATACGTTTGTCAAACAACGATGAATATACATCAAATATAAAATCCGTTATCGATTAAACAAAAATATCAAGGGTTTTAAATATTAAAATTTAAAACCCTACTTAAGAAATAAACATATCACGAAAATCAAATTAAAACTTGAAAATATCATTGAACTAAGTTCTTTTGATTTTATAAAAATTACTTATATCTTAATTGTTCTTGAAACTGGATAAAAGGATCCATTCCTGTATGGTGTTACAAAAGAAAGTTCTTGAATCTAAGTCAATAACTCATCTTGTAATAAATTAAATTTACCTAGTAATAAAATGGCGATGATCAATAATTTTCAAAAATATTTGTCTCAGGTGAGGTGGACGTTTCTTGTGAAAAAAAAAAAAGAATTATGAGCATGATTGAGTCATAATTGTTTCTCTTTATCCTCTACTTTTACCATTCCCACACTTTCAGGTTTATAATGTCTGACGCTTGATCATGGGTCAAAATTACTTAAAAATCTAAGTTTTTCTATGTGCTATTAAGAGTAATTTTAGAGACTGTTATCAATTCAAGCATAACACAAATAACAGAACTACTAAAAATTACTTGTATTAAAGGATAATATTATTCTAGTTTTCAGTGATAAAGATTGAAAATGTCTGTAGAGAAACTTTTACCTGGCAACTTCTTTGTACTATACTATTGACTATGTAATCAACCGAGAGTATGATATCTATATTGTGATCTAAATATTTAATACACATTTGGGAATTGATTGTATTTTGAATTTTTGGATTCCTTTTATTTTTTTCGTTGGGGCAAAGAAGATGTATTCTGCCTTAACATGAGCCATTTCATGATTCAAGCTCATTTCAATGAATTTTAGTCGTAAGTTGGATCCTGATGTGCAAACATACTAGAACTATAATCTGTATATACTAAAATTCTATTCAGGACGTATGCTAGTTACCATATAATTCACATAACAGGCAAAAGAATAGGTCCTCTAAATACCACCATTAGGAAAAACTACATGATATTCTCAAACGTCCGGATTCTTTACTGTAACGAATGATAAATATATTGTATATTGCTTATATAAGATTCATGCCATTCAATGGCCGTAACTGATATTCAAAATAATTTTGTACACAATATATCATAATTCTCTGAGTCGAAAGCTTGTGCATTGCATTTTAAACACCTTAGGATGACTGAACCATAATATGACCAGAAATCTGCATCAAACATGTTTTAGTGGAGTACATTCCCCTAAAGCCCGACCTTGTTCACGGAGAAAAGTATTCTTAGTTTTAAAAAATTAAAGTTAAACGTTTACTGCTCTTTGTAGAATCTTGGAAACAGTATTAAGTATTCTAAAAGGACTGAAATTGCTAACGTCTCATCTACTATAATTTCTAAAACGAGCTCGAACCCTGGCTGATTTCATTTCTTTAGGATCAATATAATTTGATATGGACAGAGCATTAAAAGTAGCTGCAATTGTCAAAACACTTGCATTATTTTTTATAGACTTTGCTGGGATATTGTTTAGATCTATACTTGTACATGGACTAAAGTTACTAAATTCTTTGTGAACAAAATTCTCTCTTACAGGTGTATGTTGGAGTGGGTAATTATGAATATTCTTTTTCTTTACTCTGCAAAACCCTTAAATAATTTTGATTCTGTTGTAAATGTAATTTCTTCGTGAGAATAGATGCTGCATTAGTGAGGCAGTTATTAAAATGATTTGCAATGCCACCGGAGTCATGACAGTTGCTACCATCATTCGTCAATACAAAGTTATCCTTTGGCTTAAAACTGCCCATGGAGGATTTCAACTGTTGCCATAATTTCTTTAATTTGTTTTTATTGTCTTCAAGTTTGTTACAAGAACACTTAGCTTTCGCGTCCACAACATATCCAAGCACCTGATTTCTACCTTTACCAAAATTTCTATACACATTAGCATTATTGTTGTCTTTCAGTTAGATGCTCAGTAAATGTTCAATATTTAATTTCCTCCATAATTTCAGTAGTTATCCAAGGTTCTATTCTTTACTTTGTTTTAACTTCACTGGAGCAATTTCATCGACAACTGTTGTAAATATATATCTTAAAAAGTGATCCATCCAGAATTACCATCATCATAGATAAAGCGCTCTTGCCACATTACGATGCAAATAATATTCACCAAATATTAAAATTACACGGTCTGATCTATGCTTTTACTAATGTTCCTTCAAACTTGTCAGTGAACCATTCTGCTTTGATGGTTTTCAAAAGTACCAAAACCATACGTTTTCATCTTATATGTAAACATCCACATTTATTTGAGTGTCCCGGCTACCAATCAAGAGGTCGCGAGTTCGAAACTTGCGGCGGGATCCAATTTGTTTTACAACTTTTGGGGTATTTTTATCTTCAATTTTTTCTTCCTTTTTGATTCCCGTCCTAAGATGGGCAGTTAACCTAGTTAGAATTAAATCAAACTAAAGAGTTTTCAAATAGTTCGAATGTAAATACATGGAAAAGGTTACGTCGTTCTTTATGTGGTGCAAACATCAGCACAATTTCTGTTCCTATCTTTTCTCACCTCAAACTGGATAAAACATGAAAAGTAAAACTAAAATAGCGCTGTGCAGAGGAATAAACTGAAACTCAAACTATGACAGGGTTTATATATCCAGAACAATGGAGTCTTAAACCAGCTCATTCGAATAATTGATTCAGCCTTATCCACAGCTTTCTCTTAAACTTCATCCACCGTTATCTCTTTCTCAAATACTCCGTCCACCGTTCTCCACAGCTTTCTCTAATACACCGTCCACCCTTAACCACAACCTTCTCTATTACTCCGTCCACAGTTCTCCACAGCTTTCTCAAATACTCCGTCCGCCCTTATCCACGGCTTTCTCTAACAGACCATCCAGACTTATCCACAACTTTCCGTTATACCCCATCCACCCTTATCAGTGGCTTTCTCTAAGACTACATTTAATCTGCTCCACAGCTTTCATTAACACGCAATTCGGCATTATACAAAACAGTTCTTCCACATGAGAACTTTTAGTTTACTATACTTAATGCAACTAAATTTATGAAGTGTTCACGATGCTTTTGAGATGGTTCTATTTTGCCTAACTCACTTTAGCGCAACTGGGTTCTCTGCTACTTTCGGACGATTTCACCCTTTTAAGCTGTATCATTCCATCGATAGTTATCTTGAAATGGAATTACGAAGAAAAGTCACGAAGTCTTCCGCTTGTACTGCAGACGTCACTGCGAACACAACCGTTTGACCTAGTGGTCAGGCATGTTTGGAGCGGTCATATCAGTCATTTCAGCACTGAATTTTGCCACCACTGCCCAAAATTATTGAAAAGTTAGCAATAACAGACTGAAACTGAACAAATGGCTCAACATTTAACATTTATATATTTTCTGTTACATTTTGCAACTCCCTCATTAAAAAAATGGAGTGTCTAAAAAAAATAATTTTTTCCAGAAAGTTACAGATTCCAGTTTGTGGTGGTAATGGCGAGTAACAGAAGCAACTGCGTCAATAAGGAAGCAATTTGCAACTGGAACATCACTCGGCCATTTCCGGCAAGTTTAGAATAACCTCGGATGTGGTTGTATATATTGCTTCTTAAATTCACATTTTCGACCTCATCTTCTTTTCTAGTGGCTTTGACCAAGCCTTTTAATGAAATTCTGTTTAATGCATTTTGATGTACATTTCCTGACATGCATGTTGTTTTGTTTTTCATTTAAATAGCTTCGTGATAGAAAGTGGCATGCGTGTCTATAATACGATGGCAGATCTGGATTTACGCTGTTTGCATATGGATGAGCTCTTCGTATGGGTAAATATGTTCGTATTCATTGTTTGTTTGTTTTTGTTTATTTTGTTTTGGGTTTTTTAAGTAGATCATTACATCCAGAATACGTTAATACTGAAATAAGTGAAGATATGACCATGTCATAATTGGATATTTGTGATTTACTGAAGTATTGGGCACAAATTTCAACATCTAAATAAATTTAAAAATATTGAAAAATTATACATGAGTATGTTCAAAAATAACTTAGAAGCTGAGTGGGCCCATAATTGTTTAGGGATTCAAAATTTGGAGACAATTAAATTTATGGAAAGGTAAGGAAGAGCAAGTGGACTATAAATCAACGTGAGAAAACCTGGTGCCTCAGAACTTCTTTATCACTAATGGCCCCGTTGCTATGTGTACATAGATATCACCTATTGTACATAGTGGGATCTTGGCCTACAGTAGACGTTGTTAAAACTTGTATGTATTTCTTGCGTATAGATGTTGTTACATTTTCCCACAAAATGTTATGAATTATCTCAGCATCTGGAAGACCACAAGAAAATACACATCGCTTTTTTGATGTTTCTGTAACCAGTGCCGGATTAAGCTAATGCGGGGCTGCTAGCATATGTTATAAAGGGGCCCTAAATTAAAAAATAAAAACCCACATAAATATTAAAACACATAAAAATTTAACTTGCATAGTAAAGTAACTGTATTTTTTCATTTGCTATACAGCCAGATAATACGACAAATATGTTTAACATTTCAGTAATAGTATTATTTACATGTAGGTAATTGATAGCTTGAAAGCATTTAGCGCGGGGCCCTTGAAAGTGCGGTGCCCGTAGAATATGCTACTTTTGCTACTAGGATAATCCGGCACTGTCTGTAACGTCATTTTAAACACGTTTTTAGCCTACATCATGCAAATGAATTAAAGAGCTGTACCTTTCCCAAGGACACGCCTAGGCAGTCGACCCCAGCTGGTCTAGTGACAATGAAACCCTAGACCCTTGGATTACAATCTGACGCTCTACGTGGCTCACTTGATCACCCATTTCTTCAACATGATAAAGCCAACAATGTCTTAAAGGAGACCAGAAATCAATATAAATATAGAATAATAATAATAAAAGCACTATAGAAGAAAACCTTATTCTTAAGTATCATCTGCGACCGTAATGTCAATATATAAAAATATTGGCATATCTTCAAGGCACTGAATTTCCGTGACTTCGTATGCAAAATTTCCGCGCCTATTCGGTTACTTTCGTGATGTGACGTCATAGTAGGGACTCCAGCAGCCTGACTGGCAGTTGCCAGCGTAAAAGATATTTTAAATCCTGGGAAATGTGTTAAACGTGTGAGTTAGGAAAATAGGCAGAAGGCCGAGTAAGTGACCACAAAATGCAACAATCAATTCACATATCTTTTATCTACACCAGCAGTGCTAAAAAAAATTCTATAGCCCGACACCCGGGGTTCCTCTAATTTTAGTTCGGGCCCATCCTGTATTCAAAGTGAGGTGCCCATCGGACTTGTCGAAAAAAAAAATTGTTTGCCTGAGGAAATGAGTAAATGTATTTTCAGGATGTTGACATACATGCCATAACACGGCACAATCTAAATCAAATCACAGCAGTCCTAGGTGAAATTGAGATCTCATTTTAATGAAATGGAAGCTTTGCTAAAAATGAGATTCTAAACCCCTGACACGGTCGTGTTTCGAGAAAACACAGTTTTCAGTAATCTTAACATATTTTTTTTTTAAAATTTAAAAAAAACAAACAAAAAAGAACCTTTCGGTCTATGCCGGTTACATGTAGTATGTATAAACGGTAATCTGTAGTGATTGGAACTGATATCAAACTTTCCCTTGGGCAGTTTAAATAGCAGCGATTAAAAGAAAAGAGGTCAGGTATAAAATCAAAGTTTCACATTAACTGGCTGACAATAGAAATTGTGGGGAGGTGACTGTTGACCCCCACCCCCTTGCCCCAATGTGCGAGCGCTCGAGGGACACGCCATTTCTCCCTGTGCTACACCTTATAATCCCTCAGGACAAGCCCCTTTTTTCATATTCTGGTCAGCTGTGGCTAAACTGCAAAATAGCTGAAGTTTTGACTTAAGTACACAAGCAATAAAGCCAGTGTGACTAATTAACAGTTAATCTTTATCCTTGTATTTATCTTTTGAAAAGGACTGCCGTTCGGACCATGTTCGACAGTGTGTGTATCTAAGCACCAGCAATTAATTGGCAAATAAACGATTCCCTATTTTGTTGTAACTTACGACGTATATAGGACTTCATTTTGACAGTTCAAATCTGCAGTCACAAGTTACCGTATATGTTTCAACTGTTTTTCCCACGTTTTATGTCCCACCTTATTTCCTTAGGTTTAAGTCTTAAGGCCTGTAACACTGTTTACTGAATTAAAATATTTATTCTGAATTTGTTTTTTTTTGGGGGGGGGCACACATACTGCATGGTATTATTGTTTTATTCCTTCTTTTAATTTAATAATGGTAATAAAACTTTACATATATGGTAGAGAAATGTCAGGTGTTAGTTGGCCGAGTTTCTTTGGCGGAAATGGAGATGCGATTTTGTTTGTAGAGAAAATTACACAGCATTCGCAGTGATCATTCATGGGATTTAAGCTAACTGGTGACTATTTTATTTTTTTAATTTTTTTTTTTTTTTTGCTATAGTACTGTTGTAGTGGTTTAAAAAAATCTGAAATTTACGTGAATAATGTTTAATCTTAACATTCTAGTTATTGAAGAAAATAAATTTGTGATATTAATTATTTCGTCCAGTGCCGGATTTAGACATAGCGGGGCCCTAAGCTATGGGAAGCTATAGAGGTCCCATTTGGTATAAAATAAATTTGAGAGACCCCTTCAGACTGTGAGGCCCTTAGAATTGGGAGATATTACTAGATCGGGAGGTAGGTGTGGAAATACCCCCAAAATGGGGAGGTTTTTCACCCGGCTTGAGAATTGACAGGTATGAACTGTCCGGTATTGTGGAATTTCAGTCAGGGCTTGTGAATTCATTCAAGTCACCAGCCCGGGGCCTGTGCCTAAAAAAAATTTTCTTTGAGCACTGACCAGTACAGTACATAAACTATTATACCAGACATGTATATATTATCAGATTTGTCAAAAAGCTAACTGTAGCCTGCATGTAAAATACACTGTAATTGAACCATAAGAAGGAAGCTTCTTAATGCTTAAATTAATTACTTATGATTTCTGCTTTGCAGATTTATTTGTGGGTTGTTTTTTTTTTGGGAAAAACTAATGCTTAAGTTACGACCGATGAAAACCGTTCTCAATGCCTTTTTACACCTCCCCGGTAATGGATATTGTTTCACACAAAAGTCGGCCCAGAATTCAGTATTATCTCTCAGTGTTTCAGTGTTGGATGTATATTTTCAAAATATTAGTCCTGAGGTGGTGTGTTGGGGGTAGGTAATGAATATGTCATTTACATATAGTACGATTGAATCTCATCCTTCTTAAATGAATTTATTGCATTGTGGTAAATTTTTAATTTTCACATTGGGCACCATCACTTAATCCTTATCAAATTTTTGCACAGCACACAATGTATAAGTATTTATGTTAAAATTACATTGCTTTTCTTTAAATTCTTAACACACAGTTCAACAGATATAAGTTATGAGCAGCTCTCGGAAACAGATTCCACTTTTTAATGTGCAACCCAAATCTGATTTCCCCTGTATCGCTCGCCTTGTTTCTGTTTCAGGACTGGCTAGTAATGCGTCACGGGACCACGTGATCTGTCGTCTCATAAAAACTCGGAAAAAACTCGGCAATTTACGGGACAACCTGGAACCTTACATTACTCATGACTGTCTAGCCCAACACCAAGAAGAAAGAATCCGCCTGCCTACAGCAGTGCAGACCAATTCCGGAAAAGCCTCGACGTCCAGGACTCGGTATGAACAGACCGAGCAACCTACAGTTGTCTGAGTAAATGATATAGGTTTACATTTTGGCTTGGAAACCTTTTAGACTATAACTCTATTGTGAAATGCTAATATGACCGTTTGGTTCCCTCATCAAAATTTATTCTTGTCCAAACCTATGCGTGACCTTAAAATGGAATTAGTCATTTTGACTTAGCAGATTGGTAAATTTTAGAAATAATTATGTACACTTTGTACGCTAAATTCAAACTTTGTAATTAATAACGAAATTTTTGAAACTTGGTATATTTGGCTAATTGCACAGGTGGCTAACACATTATTGGCTTTGGGGAATGTCCACTAGTACAACTGGACTAAAATTTGAAATGCGGTCTGGCGGTTTGAGGCGGACACGATGTCTGTAGTGCTAGTTGCCGGGCACCTTTTCTCCCTTGCTTGACCCGAGCATCCGTACTCAGACGGAATGTGGAACGACTTCCACCCGTCTAAAAATCAGGTGTCCCGATGTGTGACGTCATAGTCGCTGACTGGCGTCACATAATGCTTTGGTTGACACCTGGGCTAATGCTGTCTGTACTGAACCCAGTTACAAAACTGAGTTCGTGTTGGGTCTAATCCCACTCGTTTAAAGCCCCTAGTTGGTGCTGTGGCGGAGTGGCATGTGGGTGCATGGTATAACATGCTGCAAATGCGGACTGGCGACCCATATATGGAAGAACAAAGATAGTCTGGTGATTTCTGCATGCCATCGAGTCTCCTCTTATACTGAGAAGTGTGCTGATGTGGTTAAAAGTCTTGCACTTTACCCTTCAGTATTCAAGTCAATTCACCAGCTAGTGTAGGTCGATTGGGACTTATTGTTCCACGACCTAATGAAACACTCTTAGGCTAATTTAACAGCCCTCTATGAGGGCATAAACGCCTGAGGGATGAGGCTCTTATTCCTTCCCTCAGGAATAATTAAACAGGCCGCTGTGCGGTCATTAACCAGAGGCACATGCACAGTATGTGCGCAAGCCTCTTTAATTTAAAGTTAAGTAAGTAAGTAAGGCAATTTACGGAATCGTGGTATCTTCCGCGCAATATAATCAATTACAGTCGAATTAAAATTTGTAGAGAATTACATACATAAAAGGAAAAATTTTATTTATGGTCTCCTTCAAATGTGTCATTAACACTCGCAGAAAACTTTCAGACCATTTTACGGTAGGTCGTAAACGACTTGCTGAACTTAAAATCATATTTATTAGTCGTAAATATGCCATACATGTATTTGTTTCATACTTAATAAACTCTGTCAACTACTGCGATGCTAAGAGACCAGTTTGTCCGTTTAGTGACGTAGTTAAAATGTCGCAATCCTATTTTCTACTATGTAGTATACTTGCACATTAAAATCGTTCGCATTTGACTAAGGTTTAAGTTAATATTTTTGTGCTTCAAAAACACTTAATTACAAAAACATTATTCAATTAAATCATGGCGAAGGGAAATTTGTTTTATATCAGCATCATAAAAATGCATTCATTATTGAAACTATTTAGAGATATAACTATTTATATCTCAATTGGAAAATGAATACTATTTAAGAAAGTTCTTTTGTGAACAGCATCCAGTCATTTTTAGCCAAGAATGTTTCAAACATGACGAAAACAAGCAGACACATAGTTCGGTGATTGGGGATTGGGGCTATAAATTTCGACTGCACCATATCCGGATAATTAGGTTTAAATGTATGACCCTCTCATTGCATGCCAATGTATGCGGAAGTGAACTCATTAACATATCTAGTATAGTGTACGAAATTTGCTACAGTTTATGAAAATAGCTCCGATCCTGTGAAAACTTAGGAAATTGAAACGGTCAGTGCTACACCTAGACCGAATATGGTCGTGAAATAAAGAAAAGAGAACATGATTACAATTATTGGAAAGAATTATGCAAGTAATGTGTATGAGTGCAATCTCGGTATATTTACTAACTTTTATCTTATAGAAATCACAATGAGAAAAAAATACATAAGGTCCCTATATTTAGACAAAAGAACTGAAAATACCTCTTCGGAAAAAAAGCTGTGGTTCTTTGACATTATGCATAAGGACCCCAGTGGTGTACTAAGGGTAAATGGTATTGATCGATGTCTGGATCCCTTTCACTACCTGTTATGCGAAAGAGGATTAGCGGGAGCGGGCGTTGAGGTGGTGGGGGGGGGGGGCGCCAATGGACAGAGAAGCAGTTTGTTCATGAAGCAAAGGCTGGCAGCATAAATGAATTTGCAAATTCTTGTTATACGGGTGCGTTATGTAATTTGCTGTAAGGTCGGGATTCAAGAGTAAAAAAAATTACGAACACACAATTTTGGTCATTTTCGAAAAAAAAAACTTATCAGTTTTTTGGCTCCTCAAGACCTCTGGCACCTGGGGCAACCGTTTCGTCCTCTCCTCCTCCGTTAGTACGCTAATGGGGAATCACTTCCCAGTAAATGTAACCCACCAATCTCTAACATAATACACGTATTTATCCATGAATTTCTAATTCCAAACGCACACTATAATATGTTGAAATCACTGAATGAACTAGGGCGCATTAAATGGACAACTAAAAGTCACACAAGTTCTTATTTAAATTAGAATTAGGTGATTATGCTTACAGCAGGGGTGGGAGATTAAATGCTTATAGCACAGAGTCGGAGAGGAAATGCCTACAGCAGAGGTGAGATGAAAGGATTGAAATACTTACAGCAGAGGACGGAGATGAAATCCTAAAGCGGGAGTGGGAACTAATATGCTGTTTCTTCAAGCTGTGAGAGCTAGTAGTGTGCAGTAATTTCCAAAAACTATCAATATGTGGTTAGCGATACTAGTAAGTTATAGTTTTACTAAATCGAGAGAACATAACTGAACTTAGTAAACTACTTGGTGTCACATATGCCATTTAAATTTGGAGTTGTATTATCTAGACAACACACTTTGGCATTCTATGTTAGAAGAGGTAATATTAAATACTATTATGAGAGAAGAATGGTATTGTGTATATTGTCTTCATAATCGTATTCATGAGGTCGAATATGAATTTCATTTCATTGAATTGTATTGTGTATATTGTCTTCATAATCGTATTCATGAGGTCGAATATGAATTTCATTTCATTGAATTGTATTTTGTATGTTGTCTTCATAATCGTATTCATGAGGTCGAATATGAATTTCATTGCATTGAATCGTATTGTGTATGTTATCTTCTTAGTCGTATTCATGAGGTCGAATATGAATTTCATTTCATTGAATTGTATTGTGTATGTTGTCTTCATAATCGTATTCATGAGGTCGAATATGAATTTCATTTCATTGAATTGTATTGTGTATGTTGTCTTCATAATCGTATTCATGAGGTCGAATATGAATTTCATTTCATTGAATTGTATTGTGTATATTGTCTTCATAATCGTATTCATGAGGTCGAATATGAATTTCATTTCATTGAATTGTATTTTGTACGTTGTCTTCATAATCGTATTCATGAGGTCGAATATGAATTTCATTGCATTGAATCGTATTGTGTATGTTATCTTCTTAGTCGTATTCATGAGGTCGAATATGAATTTCATTTCATTGAATTGTATTTTGTATGTTGTCTTCATAATCGTATTCATGAGGTCGAATATGAATTTCATTTCATTGAATTGTATTGTGTATGTTGTCTTCATAATCGTATTCATGAGGTCGAATATGAATTTCATTTCATTGAATGCTATTTTGTATGCTCTCTTCATGATCGTATTCATGAGGTCGAATATGAATTTCATTTTAGTCAAACATCCACTGGATAGAGAGTAGGTTCAGTTTTAACTTTTTTGTAACTTAGATACATGATTTTAAAATTCTTTGCAAATCAGTGACTTAAAATATCCAACTACTGTAACTTATTCTTACCGAAAATTTTACTTACGCAAGAACATTAAAGGACTTTTGTGTTTGGGGAGGGGGTGGGAAGGGTTATGGTTCTTTTTTAAATTGTATGATTTATTTCTGAACACTTTGATATTTAAACCAGTAGTATATCTCCAATAAACCTACAGTGCACGGTTGTTCACTTTTAAATAGTCATAGACTTTTTCATGTTGGTTACTGTTATCAATATATTTACCCCTGGTGTTTCTCTGTGCCCTTTTGATAAAAATTGTGTGCTATTATATTGAACGCATAGATCAAATGTAAACATTTATTCCTGAGAAAGTTATATTCACATAAAACTATGACCTTAACTAGAACAAGAGTACACCCGAATAAAAATGTATGTGGCTTTACATTGGAACGAGTGTTACGTGTCACTTTCGAGATTCATAAAATATAAACATTCAGGTCAAGTGCAGCTAGTAAATGTTTGATGTCGTTATAATAAACAAATGAAAATTGTTCTGCCTTGGAGAGTTAATAAACCATTCACTGACGAGGGTCTTCTGTCAACCTCTCGGGAGAAATAGAGGGAGCAATAAACTCACACTCAACGTATATGTCGTAAAGCCCCCAAAGCGATCGGGCTTTAATTGTGTCCCAGAGCCCCGAAAGCTCTCGGACTTTATATGTGTCCCAGAGCCCCGAAAGCTCTCAGACTTTACGTTTGTCTCAGAGCCCCGAAAGCTCTAACACTTTATATGAGTCCCAGAGCCCCGAAAGCTTTTAGGTTTTACGTTTAGGTGGAAAAGAATACAATGTTTTTAAAAATGGTTGTTAGTGGTTGTGGTGGTGTTTTGTATGTTCTTTATAGTAAGCAAAGAGATGCACCCTGAGAAAAGTTTCATGTTTGATTCTGTAAATTTAATGCAGCGTCCAAAGGCCTACATTTATTGTCAATAAATTTATATTCAAATAAAACTATCAACATAATAAGAGCAGTAGTTCACGTAGAAATATGTCTGTGGCACCAACATAAATTTGAACAAGTGTTATGAATCACTTTAGACACGCAATCTACAGATTCAGGTCACATACCGCCAGTAAATATTTGATGTCGTAAGAGTAAACACATGAAAATTGTTCTTTCTTTTGAAGATAAAAATCCGTTCTCCTTAGAACCTCGCTAGAGAAAAGGTATACATATGTCCAATCCCCGAAAGTTCTCGGGGCTTTACATGTAGATGAAACAGAAATAATATCTTTAAGAAATGGATTACTGTTATAGTTAGCGGTGATGATGGTGGTGGTAGTGGTATTTTATTTTTATAGCAAGCGTAGAGAGATAAACCCTGAGAAAAAGTTACATGCTTGATTTTTATTTTCATGCTATTTTGGATCACATGTTCATAATTCCACCTATTGTTTGGAAAATATTACACTTTCTAACTATATATTATGTATGTGCCAGTATCGTGAGATTTAAGTGTCAGTATCAAGTGTCAGTATCGTGAGATTTAAGTGTCAGTGTAAAAACATTGAATAACGTTTATGTAGAATCTATAACTTTTTTGGCAGGTAACATACCTTTTACAAAAAGAATAAAATCGAACTAATTTTATTTTGTTAATGATGCATTACAGGTAAAGCCAGATGCTGACCCTATTCCACCCATCAAAACCCTACCCCACAAAATCCATAAACAAACAAAAGAATGATGGAGCGAAGAACATCGCTAAAGTTCGGCTTAATAATACGTTTGATAGATATAAATAAAGAAGATTTATTCTGTACAGACTGAGTCACGTTGTGAATCATTTCAGACCTTGATAATTACATGGTGCATAGCTCTAGACTACTGTAAGCGCAAACTCTCGAAACTCACCACATTGCCAGTTTCGTTCTTTCTCTTGTAAATGTGAAATTCATACACTCGTTATAAGAAGAAATCAACAAAAGTAAAGTGTTTTAATGATTTTCTACATGCCCGTACAGTAGGTAGATAAAGAGTTAGGCCAATAATATTACATTCTCATTGCGTTAGTTGGTACAACTTTAATTATGTGTGGCTTGAAATCTTTCACAAAAATACAAGATAAACAGTAAAAGAATTTCGCAGACCGCTATATCTACTTTAGCAGGCGAGACAGGAAACCTTTGTATAGCAGAGTATAAACCTTAGGCATATGGTAATGTTGCATCAAAGTTCTATCATTTCCAAAATTTTAGCATAGAATATTAATGTTGATGCCCCCGATGGCGTCTTTGTAGCCGTGACCTGACTCCTTGTCAAATAGGGATTCACACTTTAGGTTGTAACAATAGTAGTTTCATTTCAATACGTCAACTGAAGTAGGAGATATGTAACTTTCAGTATCTTCGACACAAAATAATATTATTGATACAGCTACCGTCATCTCCCAAAGAAAAAGTGATATCTACCTCTAGCCGTTCACAGTCAAGACAACACACACAAATACAGACACACACACACACACACACAGACATGCACACGCATAATGCAGGAACGTTTTCCTGAACTAACATTTGTAAGTGGTTATATCGTAAGACGTATTGCTAGCAATATAACATCTTCATTGTTTCTCCACTGCTTCAGGACACTCTTTTGACAATGTAACGCTTACAATGAACAGGTTTACACAATTTATATAACAAAACTGAATAAGGTGGCATAGAAATAAACTGCGGTGTTTTAAAATATTTATCAAATACACAAGGAAAAATAGCTTTAATATAAATTATTTTTGATTCGGTATGATTACTTTGTATATCTATGTTGAATACGCATTAAACAACTGTAATTTATCAGGTGGAACAGTTCTTACAGTACATGAGGTCCTTCAGGGAGATCACCTTAAGGAGCTTGCAAAGCGAATAGTGGACAATGGGAAGGAACAACTGTTGATGAAGCCTTCACGGATTTCTTGAACGACATGGGGGCCATAAAACATTAGAAAAGTTAGAGAGATTTCCAAGATGATTACATGGATCTTCTCCGAGAGTTTGAAGTGAGGAAGAGAGCTGTATCCCATGAATTAGACCAAAGGTCACTTTGAAGATCAGAATCACCTTGCATGAAGGTTTCCAAGAGGACCATGGACAGACTTTCCGAGAAGCTGTGGCTGAGAGCCAAGACTTGCAGGGAAACTCGTATTTGCCGGAGACAAGATGCGTATGGAACCAGGCTTCATGAAGTCCTTCTTCCAAAACACATGTGACGCAATCATGGGCCATCTAAATAATGTATTTGCTCAACCGGGAATCACTGGCGTAATAGCAATATTAATGGTCGGTGGCTTCTCTGAGTCTCCAATGTTACGTCGCAAGATGCAAACAAATTTCCCACAGATGAGAGTCGTTGTTCCAAATGACGCCGGACTCGCTGCCCTTAAAGGGGCTGCCATGTTTGGTCACCAGCCAAAGATCATTTCATCAAGAGTCAATAAACATACTTATGATATTAAAATGGTACAAATGCAAGACCTGATGATCCACCTGAGGTTTACATGGACAATAATGGCAAAAAGGTGTGTACAGATGTTTTTAGCAAGCATGTGGAGATAGGGCAAGAAACCTCGGTTGACTCCAAGGCTCGCGGGGAGACTTAGAAGCCTAGTAAGAAAGAACAAGATTAATTGAGGATAGCGGTTTACATATCGAAAAAGAAAAACCCCAAATTCATTGATGAGGAGGGTTGCACACTTCTTGGCCAAATAAATGTCCGTCTTGCTAAACAATGCCATTCCGACAGGAGAGTTTTTGTGAGATTGATTTTTGGAGGTACAGAATTAGAAGTGGAGGCCACGGAGGAAAAAACTGGGAAAGTTACCAAGGCGTTCTTTGATTTTCTAGAATGAGGAATGGGACGAGATCAGATATGTCACCAAAGTTATCTGATGCTTTATCGATAATTTTCCTGTCTAATTTTAAAGATAATTCCTTTGTACAGGAAATTCAAACGTTTTTGCTTGCATTGTTTAAAAAACTATGTGGGAGGATTGGAGCAGCTTACTTTATGACTCAGAATAAGTACAGTATTAGAAACAAAAGTCTGGTGTACAACAATAACAGGTGTTTGATTATACCTTTTACCGCAAAATTTTGTCACGAAGTACCAGTGGCGGATCTATATTCTTTTTTGGAGTGTACAATTTTGTTGACACAACTTGAAATAGCCAACATTTTCTATTTTGTACTAAACATGTAAAATGAAATTAAAGAGTGGAGTGGAGACTGAATTCCTAGAATATGTATTGAATATACTACCCTGTAGGTATAGTGTACAGCATTACTTATTGAATAAAGTGATGTAATCATTTTTTATCACATAGTCGGTACACTTTCCCTATAGTGTTTGCAGTTTCATATTTTTTATATTGTAACATGTGAACATATCACTTTTATGTGATTCTGATTGGTCCAAATAAGCCCATGAAATTATTGTGCAGTATTACCATTACTGATTGGCAGCAATCGCGAGAAATCTTTTTTTTAACCCCGCCTTCTGGAATGTTTTCTTTTCAATGAACATATTGGCGGCCATTTTTCAACCCGACTCGCAAAAGGAAATTGAGGAACAATTATCTCGGCTGTATAAATATGGACAATTTATCCCCACGGAGGTTTGTTATGTCATGTATAATAATATGATCAGAAGAAAAATGGCATAAAACTCCAAGACAAGAACAACAACAAGAAGTAGAACTAAGGGTTGTAACAAGATAACCGGGTTGGGGTCGGATTATAACAGAACACTTTTGATGGTGACAAAAATACAATGTTTATTGATGAATGATTTAATGAAAAGACTGTTTGATTCGTGCTCCCACAAAATCCAACTATTGGATATTTAAGAAAATATGCATGAACCAGATAATAGTGCGATTTAAATGAAGTGGGTACTGATATTCAAGAAAAAACTTAAATAGTAAAAAGAGTCAATGATTAATGATTCAAAGTGATTCCACACAAACTATGGAAAAAATGATAATACGTAAACATTGACACGTTCCAGACGAAAATGATATAGTTCACTCAAATAATGAAATATGACACGTTTTCACTCAAATATTGAAATATGACAAGTTTTCAAATAGTGAAATATAATAATTTTTCACTCAGATAGTGAAATATGATGTGAAACATTGGGACATATATCTTGCGGAGTCGAACACAAATCAGAAAGGTCTTCTCAGCCCCAACACTCTGTCGAATGGTTGAGGAGCCACCACGAACGGTCTGCCCCTCCTGGTCTGCCTAAAAATCCGTAGAATCTCTTGTTCTCTGCAGACCCGTTGGTCCAGAAGTCTTGGTTCTTCACCACGTGATGACCTTTATCTTCTTCCGGGCCAACGTCACCCACCGACAGCAGCACACTGGGTATAACACAACCCAAATTAGCACCACGGCTAAACAACAACTACAATACGGTGCATATACGCAGATACAGCGTAACTGTCACTCCGTCCCTGCTTCACTCGTTCAGCACTACACTCAGCATTCATTAGTGACCGTTCACCAGTCAGCAACCATCAATCAATCACCAATCAGTCATCAATCTGTCAGCAATGATCAACAAGTCAGCTGAAAATATATTATCCGAATTTGTGTACTACAAATAGCATCGTTGTATATAATAGCACTTAATGACCCCATGTACTGTAAACTTGAGTTGATTTTATACAAATTATATTATCGGAACTACTGTGCAAAGTGACAATCAGGTTCAGAAGTGAACCTGTGTCTGACAAGAATCTTATAGTACTTAACATAACACCTTCTTTTCCCTAATACATACAACATTATTGCGAATATAATGGTTTTGATAAGCTACATACAAGTAAACTAGGAAACAGACTATAACATTGCATTAAAAGACACAAGTCAGAATTACCTAAAATACAAGACAAATGTGACAGTAAAACAATGATATCCTATAATACAAATAAGAAAATAATATTTAACTCACGTACCTCTACTGCTGGAGATTGCACGTCATTAAAGTGGACTGCTCACTGACAAAACTTCTCGTAATGAGATGTTTTACTCTTCGACGAGGTAATTTATACACAGGTCATGTAACCATATACTGCCGGTGCGCTCTAGGTATATCGGTTTTCCCATCGTAAGCACTTTGCTCTTGCAGCATAGGATGAACCAAACTCACCATTTCGAAATAATAAACGATATACATAACCTACCCTAGGGTAACGCTGTACACAAAAAAGGAAACCCGAGTACATGTATTTAATCCAATAATAAATAAGCGATGAATATATAAAATTCCGTGACAATACCTCCCCTATTAAAAAAGTGGTAACACTTTTAGAAAATCACGGAATGTGAATAACAACAATTATTGAAACATCCAATTTAGAATAATGAAAGAAAATGATCTTCTAATTACACCCTACTTACAAAATCAGCACCCGCATTTTCCGACCATCGAATCGCCTCGTTTCGGAAACTATACGGCTGCAAAGATAACGCCCAATGCATCAATCTTGATTTGGCGACCTTTGCTTGTTCAAGTATAAGAGCGGCTTATGGACCGTTTGTAGGATAAATTCCCCCCGAAAAGGTATGTGTGGAACATTCCTATGCCTCTTACTAAGGCTAAGCACTCCTTTTCAATCACGGAGTAGTTTTGCTACCGAGGGAGCAATTTCCTACTTGCATAGGCAATGGGCAACTTCATCCCCTCTTGCTTCTGTAGCAAAACAGCCCCTAGTCCCGTATCGGACGCATCAGTCCTCAGCACAAAAGACTTACTCAGTTCTGGCAACAATAGGATTGGTTCACTTATCAGTTTCCCTTTTAAAGGGTTAAATGCTCTTCCTGACACACACCCCAGAAAACTTTATTTGGGTGCCCTTTCCTAGTCAAGTCTGTTAAAGGGCTGGCTATAGCCGCAAAATTGGAAACAAATTTCCTATAGAACCCAATCAAACACAGGAAAGATCTTACTTGTTTCTTGGTCTCTGGTCTGGGGGCATCACTGATTGCTCCTATTTTGTCTGGGTGAGGTTTCAACTGACCGAAACCACTTACAAGATGACGCAAGCATTCCAAGTTAGAATAGACTATGCTACATTTGGTGAGTCTAGCCATGTGATTAGCCATGCGGAATCTATCAAACAGATCAATAAATACTCTGACATGTTTTTTCCAGGTATACGTATAGACGAAGATATCATCTACGAAGCTGTCAATGTTTAAAAACCATTTAACAGTCTACGCACAAGACGATCGCACGACGCACCGGCGTTGACGAAACCGAAAGGCATGACCTTAAATTGATATGGACCTTTGGGAGTCGCGAATGCAGTAAACACGCGGGCATTATCAGCGATTGGTACCTGCCAATATCTTTTGGTAAGATCCAGTTTGGAAATATATCAGTGCCCTGCTAGTTTTGAGAACAAGTCCTCCATGCCTGGCATTGGTTCTGCGTTAAACACGGTGAGTTTGTTCAATTGACGAAAGTCAATGCAAAAACGGTTTGTCCCGTCTATCTTTCTGACTAATACAACGGGGGACGAATACGGGGAACTGGAAGGATCGATCACTCCTTGATTTAACATTTTCGCCACTTCTTCGTTGACCGTCTCCCGCGCATTTAAAGGGTTATTGGATATCCTTTAATCCTGATCGGCTCTGACGTGTTCAACTTTATCTCGTGTCGAATTAACCCAGTACGGCCTGGTCTCTCCGTAAGCACATCGGGCTATTTGGACAAAACTGCCCAGATCTGTGTACGCTGACCCTCAGGTAAATCTGGGCACAAGCTGATCTTATCTGTACCCTCTTTTCCTACGTCGATGGGGTATTCAAGGGGCGTTTCAGTACTGGAGACGAATTCTGGTTCCTCACACGGTTGACCTTCAATGACCGCAGTACATACTACGTTCAAGACCTCTTTATCAACTGTTTGAACAGGTCTTTCTACGTAATGTTTCTGCATATTGGACCTACCTTCCATGTCAGTGATGTAGTCCAATTCCTTTGAGACCGTCTTCTGACAAACATTGCACGAACGACAAAATCGTGCTACGTTACTGTTGACGCCAGGCCAATAACATTCTCGTAACACCTTAACCGCTGTTTTATTCATACTCAAATGGCCTGCCATACTCGACTCGTGTGCCACCCTAAGTAAGTGTGACCTAAATTTCTGGGAAACAACTAGCTGCAAGAACTTCCTACAATCGCACCTAGTATATTTTCTATACATTAACCCTTAACGACGTTGAAATCTAGAGAACCCCCACCCCGTTCTAACTATTATTCACGGTACGGATAAAACTTCCTCCCAGGTCGCGCTTAAAGCCGCGTCATGTTCCTGCTCGTTCAAAAATTCTTCGCGGCAGATATCAGTAATGGCTTCCGGTACATTTAATTTATGCACGTGCTGATTATCCGTCTTCACCTGCGATCTACTCTGCACCGCTTGGATGATTGGGAATCGGAAGTCCAACATGGTCGGGAGTCTAGAGCCCTGAACATTACCAATCGCGAGCTCATAGATAGGGTTATCTGTACACAACGCTTCGACGGTTCCGGTCAAGAAAGGCGTCTCGATTCCTATCCCTGCGACGGGAACGTGATCGATTGTTTGGTCAAGCAGCATACAGGGCGATTTAAAACCAAGCAATTGGTTATCCCGAACGAGGCTACGTTTCACGACTACACAAGTACACCCTGTGACGTCTTGTCCATTGACGGTACCACTGGCCGTCGGTAGCCTTGCCTCGGGGAAAATACATGTGCCGATCGATTGGATAGCATCACGACGGATCCCTGCACGCACCACCGCTCGTATACTGTATCCATGTTCCTATGCTGGGAAACAGCACGTTCTCCGCCTACTGACCGTCTGCCTTCAGTGACAACCGCGACTCTCTGGACTAACCCCTTTCGCTTAGGACAATTAGGGGAAATGTGACCCCACTCCTTGCAAGTGAAACATAGCTTGTCCTTGTGATTTCCCTTGTTATCTTTACCAGGTTTTTCAGTGACCCTAGGTTTTTGGTCCTTAGCCTGATTCCCTCCTTTATTGTTTCTTGAGATGACATTCTGAGAACCTCCCCAAGCTTCAACGAATAAATCCGCCTGTGTGGCCATGTCATATATATTCGTGAAGGACTTTTCCCTCAAGAACAGATACAACTCCTTGCCACAAGTTGTCAGTAGCTGGTCTCGAAGCAAGAAATCGATAAGACCCTCAAATGTCTTAACGACTTTACCACATTCCACCCATCGCTGCAAATAATTCCTCGTCCTACTGACGAACTGGGTGAATGTCTCGCCTCTCTCGGGTTTGATTTACTTAAACTTCTTGCAAGACCCTTTCTCGGTTATCTCGTAGCTCTTTTCAGAAGTGCCTCCTTCAACGCGAGGTAGTTTAACGAATCGACCGCGGGTAAACGGGAATATATATCTAATACTTTACCCTTTAGCAACGTGCTAAGATGAAGCCACCAATCGTATTTTTTCCACTTCTGGGCGGTGGCGTACCTTTCAAACCTGTTTAGATAACCATCCATGTTATCCTTGTCGTCTTCAAATGGGGCAATTTCGGACCTCTCAGTTGAGAATCACGTTCCCCCTCCCTTTTAGTTTGCAATAACTCAGAATTTCTTATATGATCCTTCTCTCTATTCTATCTTCTAGTTCCAAAACGTCAAACCTCATTTGTTTCTCACTTTCTAATTTCCTATCTTCTACTTCTTTAAGCAGTTCTATCTTCTCCCTCTTTTGTTTTTCTAACTCTATCTTCCCCTTCTCTAATTCTATCTTTTCCCTCTCTGCTTCCCTTTCCCATCCTATGCTTTCTTTTTCAGCCTGTTTATCTAACTCTATCTTCTCCCTCTCGGCTTCCCTTCTTTCCTGCTCTACCTGTCTCTCTATCTCTAATTTTTTTCCTTTTCAGTCTTCTTTTCTAATTCTATCAACTCCTTCTTGGCTTCGCTTTCTATTTCTCTCTGATCCCTATCTCGAACCTGTTCTTCCTGAACGAATTTTCTAAGGGACTACAATACGGTGCATATACGGAGATAAAGCGTAACTGTCACTCCGTCCCTCCTTCACTCCTTCAGCACTACACTCAGTGTTCACCAGTCACCCTTCACCAGTCACCGATCATCAATCAATCACCAATCAGTCATCAATCAGTCAACAATGATCAGTCAGTCAGCTGAAAATATAATATCCGAATCCGTGTACTACAAATGACATGTGTATCGTTTATTATTTCTAAGGGACTGCCCGTTTAACCAAACTGTTTCCCCAATTCCACCAAATCTTTCAAAGACGTCATTTTTACAAATCTAATATGATGACAGGGAAAGTGCATCTGCTATTAAATTGTCTTTTCCCTTGATGCGCCTGATGTCAAGATTATATTCTTGTAACAATAAACTCCACCTTAATAATCTTTGATTTTTCTTTTTCATCTTGTTGATGAAAGTAAGGGTTGTGATCACTAAACACAACAATCGGAGAAGGAGCTGAACTAAGGTAAACTTCAAAATGTTGTAATGCCAATATTAAAGCCAAACATTCCTTCTCGATTGTTGAGTAATTTCTTCGGTGCTTATTTAATTTCTTAGAGAAATAGCACACTGGATGATCAACACCATTTCTATCTTCTTGAATCAATACTGCTCCAACCCCAACATCACTTGCATCAACAGATAGTTTAAATGGCTGAATGAAATTTGGAGCTGTAAGAACCGGCGCACTTTATGGCCTTTAACTTGTCAAAGGCCTCCTGACATTTTTCAGTCCAAAACAACTTGCTTCTCTTGCTCAATAAATTTGTCAGGGGTTCAGCAATATTAGAAAAATTGGAACAAAATTTCCGATAGTATCCAGCCATACCTAAAATTCGCATCAGTTGCTTTTTACTGACAGGCACAGGGAAATCAGAGATAGCCTTGACCTTAGCATCTATAGCTTTAACTTGTCCATGTCCCACAATATGTCCTAGAAATGTTACATAAGCACGGCAGAACTCAATTTTGGATAAATTGATTGTCAAACTGGCATCAGTTAGTTGGTCAAAGAATTTCCGAATTGTTGCTAGATTTTCTTCCCAGGTGTCGTTGTAGATGATGACATCATCGATGTAAGCATCACAATTATCTAGACCAGAGGTAATCATATTCATCAAACGTTGAAAAGTACTTGGCGAACCTTTCATCCCAAACGGCATCACTTTGTATTGATAAAGTCCATCTGGAGTCACAAATGCCGAAATTTCCTTCGCTTTTTCCGTTAGTGGAATTTGCCAAAATCCATTCAGAAGGTCAAATTTGGTGACGTACTTGGCATTTCCAATTTTATCAATGCAATCATAGATTCTTGGTAATGGAAATGAATCTGTTTTTGTCACACTGTTCACCTTCCTATAATCAGTGCACATACGGAAAGTTTTATCTGGTTTCGGAACAAGTATACATGGTGAACTCCAGTCACTTTTACTGGGCTCTATGAAATTATTCTCCAGCAAATACTGAATTCCCTTTTTCAAGTAGTCCTGTTTGAGAGGGTTCATCCTGTATGGGTGTTGTTTCACAGGATTGGAATTTACAATCTCAATGTCATGAAAATTTTGTTTGTCCTCGTAGGAACATCTGGAAATACGTGCTCATATTCAAATAATAACTGTTTAAGATCATTCCTTTCTTGTTGCAAATGTGAAAGTTTCTGGTCCAGATTATTCATAATTTCCGAATTCAGAAGATTTCTCGCTCCAAAATCAGTAAAGTCCGATTGAATTCCTTCACTTACATCCTCAGTGAGTGAGACAGGTACAACTAAATTAAATGCATTATTTGCCTGGCTATCTCTCTCAATATACTCCTTTAACATGTTAATGTGGCAAAATTGTTTTTGTTTTCGCAATATGATCGAATCATATTTTTCAAAGCCTGATGGAATCTTTCTAAAGCCCCTTGGCTCTCAGGGTGATAGGCAGAATATCTGAATTGTTGAATGCCTTATTCATACATAACTTGCTGGAAAATTCCAGATATAAAATTTGACCCTTGATCCGATTGGACAGATTTGGGAAGGCCAAATTGAGTAAAAAAAAAACTTTATCAAAGCTTTTACTATAGTTGTAGTTTTAATATTCCTCAAAGGAATTGCCTCTGGGAATCTTGTTGACGCACACATAATGGTCAGCAAGTATTGGTTGCCTGACTTGGCCTTAGGTAAGGGACCAACACATTCTACCATTATTCTGCTAAATGGTTCGTCAAATGCAGGAATAGGTTGCAGATGAGCGTTATGTATCTTCTGATTGGGTTTTCCTACCATTTGACAAGTATGACAAGATCTACAAAATTTACAAACATCACTTTTGGTTTTTAGCCAATAAAAGTGAGTCAAGATCTTGTGATAAGTCTTATTAATCCTTAAATGACCAGCCAGAGGAGTTTCATGGGCTAAGTATTTCCTGTCTGTAAGATTTTGGAACTATAATTTGATAGTTCACTGACCACTCGTCACCAGCAGGTACCTCGGGAGGTCTCCATTTTCTCATAAGAATTCCATTTTAATGAAATAACAGACAGGTACTTCAGTGGCTTCAGTTTCACTAATAGCCCTTTGAAACAAACAGGAGATCTCAGGATCTTTTTCCTGTTCAACGACAAGTGATTGTCGTTTATCTCCCTGATTAGAAAAGAGAGAATGAGTAGTTAAAAGAGGATCACTGTGATCAATGCCTTTCGATTGATCCAAATAAGGAGTGAAAGTGACCTCATCAAAAGACTGACCAATACATGTGTCAGCTAAAGGAATAATTTCCTTATCGGAATAATTCTCAAGAGCTTTCTTTGCCATATCTCTAGTAACTGCACAAGCTGTATATAAATCAGGGAATTCTTTTTCAATAGGATCAACTTTCTGATCCAAAGAAGGCTTGTCAGTTACAAGTGGATTAACCAAAACCTTGTCTCCAGCTAGGTCGTTGCCTAGTAATAAATGAATGCCCTCAACGGGTAAATTAGACACTATTCCGACTGTCACAGGTCCTGAAACTAAGTCTGATGACAAATTAACACGATGGATAGGAACATTAACAAAGCCGCACTCTACTCCCTGAATGAGAACACTCTCATTAGAAGAAGACTTCTCAGAAAAAGGCAAAGTACCTGATAATAAAACTCTGAGAAGCTCCTGTATCCCTTAAAATTTTAATAGGGATAGGATTGGCCAAATCACCCAAGAGTGATATAGAACACTTCGACATGAATGGTTCATAATTCTCCATAATAAAATCAGACTGGGGTTTATTAGACCCAACAAATGTATTGTTTTCAATACATGACCTTGACCTTGACCCCTTAGAAATAAGAGCATTTGGGATAGGTCTATCTTGCTTCTGATGCTTATATTTCAATTTGAGGCAATCAGAAATAACGTGTGCTTTCTTCTTGCAATAGGTACACTTAGGAAGTGACAATGATTTAGAATCAAGCTTATCAGAAGGTTGATTTTTAAAAGTTGTGCCAGACTGAGTTTTTGAAGGAGTCGTGATAGGCTGAAATACCTTTTTACTAGTAGACTGTTGAGTGAAAGACGTGCTTACAACAGGAACTTTAAGAGTTAAGAAATAGTCATCAGCAGCATGAGCAGCATTTTCCAAGGTTTCAATCTTATGCTCTTCAAGATAAATCTTAATCTTCTTGAACTCTTCAAGTAATACAAGTTGGTTGAGATTTTCATAATCATGTTCAACTTTCTCAGCTAAGCACCATCTCTTAAATAACTGCTCTTTTTCTCTTGCAAATTCGACATAAGTTTGTCCAGATTCTTTTTTATAGTTCCTGAATTTTTGCCGGTAAGCCTCAGGAATTAACTCATAACCCTTTAAGATGCATTCCTTAACCAAGTCATAGTCAGAACTTTGCTGTACTGACAGGGATGCAAAGATATTTTGGGCTTTGCCTTAAAGTACACACTGCAATAATTGAGTCCAATGCTCCGTTGGCCATTTCAAATTTTCAGCAACTTTTTCAAAATAAGGAAAATATCTGTCTACTTCTTTTTCCCTAAAAGGGGGTACTAGCCTAAAATTCTTTGTAATATCAAAACTTGAATTTGTATGTGAAGTGGAAATGTGCTTTTCACTTGCCAGCTCAATTTCTTTCATTCTAATTTGAAATTCCCTTTCATCCTTCTCTTTTTGCATTTGCATCTGTCTCTCTCTCAGTCTCTTCTAATTGCATTTGTTTATCTCTCTCTCTCTCTCTCTCTCTCTCTCTCTCTCTCTCTCTCTCTCTCTCTC
>JAECUM010026764.1:0-46069 GCA_016617855.1 Megalonaias nervosa | reverse complement strand
GCCAGTCATTAGCAGTGGTAAACATGATAATACTCGAAGTATTCTAATATAATACTTGTAACATTGTTTTACACACCAAAGATAAAATTTGTAATATTGCATTAGTGCGTCCACATCTTGTTTTGGGATTTCCTCTGAAACATGATTGAAATTGATGATCTGTTTTTTCATTATACAATATTTGTTTACAATTGTTACACGATTGTAAAAGTTCTAGCACCAACAATTGAATCAAGAAACTCAGGGAACTTATCATTGCTAGGATCGCTATAAAATCTCTATACTTGTCATAAACATCAGACGAAGTATCATTGTATCGTTTTTTTGTTAATACCTCATTTTTCTTTAACCAACTGAATCAAACGTGTTTTCAACTCCACATTCATACAAATCTGTTTTATTTACCAAATTACCATATTCTCTTTCTGTTTCATCAATAAAGCCAAGTACCAAGCTTATATGATCCAATGTAAAATTTTTGAGGACAAGATGTTGTCTGATAATTGCGTATGCGACTATAACATTTATTAGCATTACTTTTCGGAGTCTGTCTCGTTCAACGTTCAATTGTGAGAAGACCAATAACAGAAGCTACTTTCAACATTAATTTTTCATATGGTTTAGTGATGATTTTCTCGATTTCATTGTAATAATTTCGTATTGACAGTTGTCTAGATCGTTGGATCGATGGAAATGGAACATCATATTCTTCACTTATGTCGTAGTAAGAATCAATCTTTTCTTCCAACCTTGTTTGTTTGACTTTTTCAAAAAAATTTTCTCGCTCATCATCACTGAAATTATCAATCTCCTCGTGAAGATTTCTGATTATCGCTAGATATTTGTTAACCATAATCGGATCGAATCCAGGTTTTTCACGAATCATTGGTAAAATTGTGTTTGAATACGCTTCGATTATTAACTCCGTATCTACTGATATACTAGCGATTTCAACTAGGGTTTCTTTGTCGTGGTAGTACATACCGAGATGCTTAAAAATATCTCGTTTTGAAAAACTATGTTGTAACATTTTGTTTCTTTTTACATTTATTATTTTAGATTCCGCTAGTTTGTCAAGACGATCATAATTGTCGTTTATTCGTTTTTCTTCCTGAGCTCTTCCACCATAAGCTCGTGCTTTTATTAGATTTGATCGTATTATTAGATTTATATTTTCCTTGTCAAGCTCAAGCAATATTTTTTCAGCAGGATTTCAACTTTTTTTGTTCTTCTAGACAATCATCAGGATGACAGTATTTGTTATTATCTCAAAGATTTTTATTGCTTCTATTAGTTGTGGTCCTCGCATATACATAACGCGAATAAAATTACTCATATCTTCTTGCAATGGAGATTTTAACATTTGAATTAAAAGACTTTTCATAGTTAGGATCCTATTTACCGCTTGTGATTCGTCGCTAACATCTGCTTTACGAACATCTTTGCTGGGGTTAAAAATATTATCATAAAATTCTCTCGCAACCGTTATAATTGGTGGTTCTGACATTTATTATACAATATTAGATTAAATTTATTCGCAATGACTTTGTCGTCAGCTACAATCATTCCTGATCGTCGAGCGTGTATATGTCAATCCTGGAAACGGATCTTCAGCAGCGACAACATAAATTCGAAAATAAAAGTACTTGTTAACAATATTCTCAGTTGGATTTGTAAAATACTGAGTTTTTGAAATATATATATTTGCTGTACTATACACTGTTGTCCAGTTGATATCATCGTTTGATCCTTCTAATCGCCAATCATAAATTCACCCAGCACTAGAGTTTAATCGGCCGCGCAAATGAAATTGCCAAATAGCAACTGCAGCGGGGCATTTAATTTTAATCCAAAAGTCTTTGGTGTCTCCGTTAGTCGTCCATTCTTGTCCATAATCAACAGCGAAAGCGTGATAAGGATAATGTTCAGGATAATATGGTGATGCGCTTACCTCAAACCCAGCTCGGTTATCAGATGCTTTAAAGAGTGTTGGAATGTACATAACATTGTTTTTGGTTTGTTTTACACCACTAGATAGACTATCAACATACGTTTTATTCGTCAGATCATTAGGGCTGACTGGAACATATGTTGTTGTTATTTTGTTGGCTCTCATATTTATGTTACCTGACATTGGTCCACCGGATTGTCTTAAATACGGGGCGAGTACTCCTTTTAACTGAGCATAACTAATAGCATCAATATCATCAGCTGGTGGCGAATTTATCGGTAATCCAGTTACTTTTGAGTTATTACTCATTATCAGGTTACCAGTCAATGTGTCGCCGGCCTTATTAAGCTTGTTATCGGCAACAGATTTTAGCTGAGCATCACTCACCGCTTGTGTATTATCAACATTTGCTGGTGGATATGTGGTTTCCAACCCAATAATATTTTACTTGAGATATTAATATTACCTGTAACCATTTCACCGGTTTTATCAAGCTTGTTGCCATCCACATACTTCAGCTGTAAATAACTCACCGCTTGGGTTTGATTTAAGTTTGCTGGTAGGTATGCGGTTTCCAAATTTATAATTGTTTTTCCTGACATATCCACATTACCGTTTAACGTTCCTCCCGTCAATGATAGTTTGTTATCGTCGATCGTTTTTAGTTGTGAGTAAGATCAACCTTTGCTGGTGGATAATCTACTTCTAAACCAAGTACTCGCTGATTTGACATCAATAAATAATCTGTCATTGTATCACCATTTGTCTTGACGAACGCAGATGTATCCGTTATTGTTGGTTCGTCAGCGGTGGGCGTTGTTCCAAACTTTGTGTAATAACTCATATTATAAAATATATAACATAAAATTATATAACAACAATGGCGAAGCCATCGTCGAAAAAGTCATCGATATTAAATTTTGATACCGAACGATTAATCAAACATAAACACAACAACGAACTTCCAAATTGTCATTATCTTATTGTTGGTCGTACAGGATCTGGTAAAACAAATCTATTATTAAATCTTATACTCAACGACAACTTTAACTACGATCGTATGTATATTTACACAATTAATCCGCAGCAGGACAAATACGAGTTATTGAGCGAATATAACGATAAACTTCATGATGAACTTGGCGCTGATGATGATACATTTTTAATAAAACAACCAGAAGAGTTAATTCCAGTTGATGAACTTGATTCGTCCGAACATAAAATAATTGTGTTTGATGATATTCCGCTAAACAACGAGGAGATGAACAAGATTAGATCATACTTTTCGTTGTCGCGTAACAAAAGATGTAATTCAATTTATCTTGCTCAAAGGTTTTATAACGTCGACAGATTTATTCAGCGAAACACGGGGATGTTTTATACTGTTTTCTGGACTAGATAATGTTGATGTAAGAAATATTGCAAACGAGCAATGCGGTGATGTAACAAAAGATAAATTTATTGAATTATATCATCAAGCAACGAAAGACAAATACAATTTCTTTTTATTTGATAAACTAGCGCGTGATCTAACCAAAATGTTTCGTTGTTGTATTAATGAGTTTATCTAGGTGAATTTTATAAAGCGTATAAAAATAACAGATGGATAAACATCAACAAAGAATTGAACTACTAAAGACATTTGTTGAAACTCGAGCTGCTTTTAAGAAAATAGTGCAAGAAGCGCGGAGTGGACAACGCATTGCAGAAGAAGCAAACCACCAAATTTTTTAAGCCGGTTACTGAAGCAGTACTTGGCAAACAACCAGAAATATCAACATTGTCTCGGAACTATACAAATGAAAGAAAAAGGATTGATAGGTTTACTAGGTGAAAGATCGAAAGAAGAAATTAAAAAAATTGTAGAGGAACTTGTTAGAAATATTGCTGATCTTGTTGCACGACAGGCTGAATTTGACAGATTAATGAACAACCTTCTTATGCTTCAACATGCGATAGCAAGGTTGACGGTTAATCCAGCCGAGTTAAAGAGATTAATAGACAATTTGTCAGAGCAAACTAAAGAATTAGCTGCGAAACAAAAAAGAATGACTGAAGCTACCATAGAAATAATGCCTATCGAAAATCAGATAGGATTTTATAGAAAAAATGCACCTAATAAAATATTAGATGCAGAATATAATAATTTTATTGGCAAATATAATATCGAAGACAATGGCAATATTCGAAATTGGCCAGCAGAAAAATATAACAATTTAACAGAAAAATTAAGAGAAATTATAAGTACTTGTTTAAATGTTGATAAAGAAATAAAAAAATTTAACGGAGTAAAAAAAATTATTAAGAACATATAATACTATAAGAGAAGTAATTATTGCTGCAATAATGCTTAAAACAGCAGCACAGTATCAAAATAAACCAAGTAGTTATAATAAAGCATGACCTGTATGAATGAAAGCGAACGAGATAGAAGATTACCAGAGGAAGAAAAAAAAACAGAAACAACCGGACCTGGCTTTAAAGTTTTTGTATCCACCACTGAAATGGTTGATCGACTGATGTTGTTGATATCGTCGAAAGAAGCTGGTAATGAGAGCACAGAAATCGGCAACGAAATTGTTGATATATTAGATCATTTTCGATCGAGTGGATTACTAACATCATCCGAGTACTAAATTTTACACAGTGATCTTATCGCGTAAAATAATCTAACAACCTTGATATAATTTCATTAACATCAACAATATTATTACTCGATTCATCGGAAACAACGAGTGACAGCGCAAACTTTTCCATCTACTATAATCCATCAATAATACTAGATCCTGGTAAACAGTATGAAATTGGATTAATTTCTGCTACGATATGGCATTCCATGGCAAATATAAAAACAAACGCCAATGATGACTTTACATTTAATCCTGGCGCGTGGGTATCAGTTAAAATACCAAAAGGCACGTAAAACGTAATTGATCTCAACAAGACGATAAAAGAGTTAATAACAAAAACAGCGGCAACGTCGCAGACAATTCTGAGTTAACGCCGAAGAAAAATACACTTCGAGCTAGAATCCCGTTAAAATATAGTTTGATAATCGATTTTTCATCAGCGACTATTATTGCATCGTTGATAGGATTTAATCATCGACAATACGGTAGTGTTACAGAATAAAGTATGTCGTATGATGGAGATTTACCCGTTAACATAACAGTTGTAAATACAATTTTAATCAATTGTTCTATTGCACTAGGATCTTATTTGTCGTCAGGGAGCCAAGGTCAAACTATTTATAGTTTTTCACCAGATGTTCCTCCAGGATCACTGATGCAAATTACTCCTAGACAATTGATATACTATCCGATCAATCTTGAAAATCAAATAACATGTATAACAATGCAACTAACAGATCAATCTGGGCGACAATTAGAGCTTAACAATGAAATTGTCATGAATTACTTACACCTTCGCTTGCAAAATTAATTTTGTAAACCTATATTTTATAACAAGTTGAGACGAAGAAATATTTATAAAAGAAAAATCGTAGGTGGATTTTTTGGAAATATATTTAGAACAATTGCTGAGAATATACCAGGATAGCGCGTAAAGTAGCACCAATTGCACTTGACGCAGGTAAATCTTTTGCGACTGCGACCGGCACTGCAGTCGGACAAAAAATTGCCGATAAAATTAACGGCGCGACACCTACGGTGTTACCACAGGAAATGAATCATGCAATATCAGATATTGCACCAACAAAAGAAACAGAACGAGCTATGATAGGTACCACAAAAAATTATTATCATCGCTTGGTGAAGAAGTAATACGTAAACTTGTAAAGAAAACAAAGCCAATGATTCCTGCTGCTTTTTAATCGTCGCAATTTTGTGTGGCTATTATAATATAATGTCAGCTATAATTTATCTTAATCTCGACGAGGAACATGATACTGACGACCTCGAACATAATTCGAATATGTCAAGTATCTCGATGAAAACTCAAGTGAACCAAATAGAACTTTTAACACAAGAGATGAGGATGTGTTTTTATTGCCGCATTAGTACGTGGTCAAGTGTTAACAGCACTTGGCATTAATATTGCAGCTAGTGCAGAAATTGCCCTCGTCAATAAACGGTTGGAGTTTATTTAGAAGTGCTAAATACCTGTTGGCCAATCAAACCGTGGAAGATATTTCGATGCACTTGCCTGTAGCAAGTAGAATACTTAACATCGTCTCGTTAGCGATGATTACTCGAGATCGGTTGTTACAAACATGATGTAGTTTAAGGATACCTCATTTGGACAAGCTACCTCAGGCGAATTTATTGCAGGTGGTAATATTATACACGGCGCTGACGCTGCTGCAGATCTTGTGATCGTTAGAAATTTTCTTATTGCTAATGTTTCAAAATTCTGCATACCCGCGCCGGATGCATTAGCAGATACAAACGCTACAAGAGTTTTATTAACAGCAGCATGTAATAGTCTTGGTATAACACCACCAGGTGCAGCTGCTGATAGTGTTGCGATGTTAAATTTAATAAACGGCGTTATTAATACACGCAACGTAAGATACAACGAGGGATATGCTTAAAAAAAGCGTTTTCCGCGGAATCTTGCCAAATAACAATAATGCTTCCGTTAAGCACGATATTTGGATTTTGTCGCGATCACAACAAAGTTTTCCGTGGACTAAAACATACTCTTGTTTTAGATCGAGCAGAACAAAACGATTGTATAATACATGCTGCTGGAGTAGCTGATGGACGATTTGATATTACAAGATTAGCGTTATGGATGCCACGAGTTGACCCATCAACGAGTAAGATGATGGAACTCGAGTCGACGTTGACTGCGTGGACAAAAAAGATATATTTCCAGCAAAACAAAATTTATCAAACAGCAATTCCTAACACAACTGATTACACGTGGCGTGTTACAACCGCTCCGAGTGAACAATTGCTGCGACACTTGTTTGTTGTATTTCAACGACAGGCGTGTCGCGGTGATCAAGAAATGAACAATTCCGCATTTGATAACCCCGATGTCAGACGAATCTTTGTTAGGATAAATTCGAAACAATATCCCGAACGAGCAATGGAATGCAACTTTGCTGACGATGAAACTAAAAACGTTACACGATCTTACATGTATCTCATGGAGGCAATTCAAAGATACCGGGACGCTGATAGTGGAAACCAAATATCTGTCGAAGAATTTAGGTCGCTATACCCAATCTTTTACTTTGACGTATCAAAACAATCCGAACGAGCTATAGGATCTACAGCTGATATTGAAGTTACTTGGACGCTTGGTGTGGCTCCAGTTGATCCGTTTAACGTATATGCGCTAGTAGTCAGTGATAGATTCTTAACAATTGACGCGACTAAAGGAAGAATGACTGTACAAGGTTAATCTAGCAACCTTGATATAATGAAAACCGAATACACAACTCGAGAAATATACCTCACAACCGGTCAAATTGAAAAATTATCAGTAGCAGTTGCTAACCGCTATGCTGTTTCTTTAATGATATATCCGTGCACTTTAAATAAATCAGCGGTTAAAGTGATGTTGACGCAACAACAAATCAATAAACTTGATCGCAAAGCTATCGCAGGAAAACCGTTTGTTCTTAAACTATCTGTTGCACAAGTAACAGCGATGTCAAAACACAGTAGATTTCTTGGACCAGCACTTTCTGTAATAGCTAGCGCAATAACAAAGATTTTACCTGTGCTAGGAACACTGGGACTAGCAGCAGCATCAGGGACAGTATCAGGAGCAACTAAAGTGGCGGTATCTGAAGACAGTATCAAACAGATCTATCGTCAGTGACTTTGTCACCGTGATAGTTTTATGTAACAACAAATAATATAATGGCAGCTAAAAAAATCGGCAACAACCAAAAATAAAAGAATTGTTGTTGTTGTTGTTGTTGTTGTTGTTGTAGTTGTTGTTGTTGTTGTAGGGCTTAACGCCATTTTTCAGCACACGATAGACTATACATGGCGGCCAGGATTAATGGTGGAGGAAGAAACCGGGAAACCCCCGGAAAGAACCACCGACCCACGAGAAGCTACTGGCAAGCTTTCTCACATATCCACATTCGCCATATCCGAGACTCGAACCCACGCAGACAGAGGTGAGATGGCAGTGATCCGTAACAGAGAGCGCTTTAGACCACTCGGCCACTGGCCCCCCCCCCCAAAGAAAAGAAAACAAAGACAAAGTCGAAGTCGTCAAGGAAAACAACAAAAAAGTTGAAGTGGCCAAGCAAAACGAAACAAAAACAAATGGTACAAGGAGGATTTATTCCAATAGCTCCACTTTTAGCGGGACTAGCGGGAAGTCTCCTTCCGAATCTAATAGGAATCGGACGCGGAATGACACTACCAGGGACCAGGCGCCGTTAATTAATTTTGATATACTTGAAAAATTAAAATCCGATGACAAAGTCGTTAAAAACGGATTTCGTGGAATAGTTTCCAAAGATGAACTTAATGACGTACCAGCAGGTGGTTCGTGTATCATTAACATACAGACTTCAATGATGGATCTGAGAGGCATTGGGTTACTGCTTACGACAATAATTATTTTGATTCGGTCGGACTTCTTTCGAGTGATCTTATAAAAAGAATATATTTTGAAAAAAATAAAAATAAATAAATTACTCGTCTAATCAACTATAGCTGATTGGAACATCAGCTTGTGGTTATTATTGTATCATGTTTATCAAACAAATGTCCCGAAGTGAAAACCCCAGAGATCACGATTTTTAAAAATTTGTTTTGCAATTTGACAGGCGCCCGAGCAAAAACAACGATGATATAACAATAAATTTTGTGTGAGAATTGAATATAACATGTCTGAAACTATAACGTATTGCCTAAAATGAAAAACTAAAACGCCAAACAAAGACGAAAAAATAGAAAAAAACAAAAAATAACAGAACTATGTTAAAAGGTATTTGTACTGTTTGCGGTAGAAGAAAAAGTGTTTCTTTCTTTGACGACTCCGATAAAAGGTTCGGGTGTGGATAGAATTATATTAATCGATGATTAAAATATTAATGAGTCGAAGTTATAATTGTGGTTGTGATAAGGATCTTTGCATAGAACAAGATAAAATTGTTACGTATTGTCAATTCTGCAATCGCCGAGAAGTAATTGGCTCTGGGATGGATATACATAAAATTATCGGCAAGTTACCTGTAACGGAGGGTGGGTGGGTGATGGGAGATGTGTGAGGTGACGACGTGAACGTGAAGACGTGCGTGCGTGCCCCGCCCCTCTGTTAATTGATTTGGCAATCGTTATCTAGAGGATGACCTCCCTCGATGTTAATGCCCAGTGTGAATAGATAGATAAAACATTGACAGAGAACTAAGCAAGACTATTGAGAAGAAATAAACAAATACGAGCCCCCTTAAACAATAAAATAAAATAAATTTAATTAATTAATACATAAGCTAAAATTGCAGTTACAATCCAACCGATTTACAGTAATGGAATTTAATAGCAGTGTTCAATTTATGGATTCGTTCATCATTGTTACGAGTGGTGAAAAGAGTACAATGTCCACGCCCGACTTGCATCACCTGGCATCGCTCTTTCATGACATTGTGTATTCCACGTCTAGCGTGTATACTTGGTTCTTCCTCTTGACCCTTCTATTCTGAACTCTCTCTTTGCGGACTTCCCTCTTGGACTGTCCTCATTGGGTTTCTCGGGAGGAATATAGAAAGCTGTTTCCTTAAATGACAAGATTACGACTAAAGCTATATATGCTCACCACCTATCCGTATATATAAAATTCTCTTCCGTTATTCAGAAACGTAAATAGCTATCCACACTGCCTAAATTCTGACATACGATGACCTTAACGATTAACGGTCTTTACAAATTTACTGTATTTGAGGTAAGGTACAATCGTTATCTCTAGTACAAATGACTATTGCAATATACGTCTAAGTCTGACCTTAATTAAACAGTTCATCGCTCTTGCTCCACGCCTAGCTAGAAATTAACACACGCGGTATTTACAAACAATGCTGCCGTATATATTTGCGTACGTTACTATACGACTTCTTACACCTAGCTAGTCAGTTCCACTCAATAAGATAAATACTCGATTACTATTGCATAAGATTCACTATATTCTAGCTTACAGTAACCAATAACCTGCAAGATCATTTGAGCATTACAAAATCATATGTAAATATGCAATTATCATTAACTCATGATAAACAGTATCATCCTACAGACAAAGGAAATTAGTTCATAAATCCCTATAAATACTACACATTTGAATATATGGATTACATCACAAGCTTATCAAACACATTTGCATAAAACCAAACAACCAAATAGAAAATCACATGGAAATTAAAATTGCGTACCTTAATGCTGTTTCTTTTCCACACAAACCGTGCGCCCTAGCACTATAGCCTGTCTTTTCGTTTCAAGACAGCTATCTGGCTTCTTTACTTGTTTAACGAGGGAAACTCTTTTTTAGGGTTTCCCACGGAGTCAACCTGACTTCTCTCAAGCAAGATTTCTGACTAAAGAATTCTGAGCAAGTCGCTACCTTACATTCCCCATTATTTCTAAAGTGTACGCCTTAATTTTAACTGACCAAACGAAAGCAACGGTTCCTAAATTTTCCCCAAAATAATCATGTCTTTCATCCGTTTTTGACAGCGTAGAATATGATGCAATTAGCTTTACTTTGAAGATCAGTTATTTGACATGCGGTCCTTTACAACCGATACGGTCGGTAGTTCTAATGTACTCTCTGCCAAGATACCGTTACGATAACTGGGTCAATTCCACTGAAGCTGAAACGTAGGCCCTTTTATGTTTCAGCGATGAAATAAGGGAAATATCAAAGTGAACTTTCTCAAAGACTTTTCTGGCTTGACTTTGATAAAATTTTACTGCACAATTTATTCAACTTCAAGATTCAGTAGTTCTTCAAAAATATGACACATTACATTACCAAAACCAAAATGGGGTTGGACATTACCAGGTCGCAAATACACTATCCGTATAATCCACTAGATAAACAATTAGATGAAAATGATAATCCATTACCAGGACAAGAGCCTTATAATCAAGTTGATGCAATAGCAATGCGTCACGACATCTGTTATCGTGATATAGAGAGAACTGATAACGTTCGTGTAGAGAACTGAAAATCAGCCTGTGATAAGGTAATGCTAGATGAACTTAAAGGTACTAAACCTACAAATCTACGACAGAGATTTGATAGAAGGTTGGTTCAAGGAATGATCGAAACAAAATTTAAACTTGGTCTTAGAAAAGAATTATACGATGACCTGGCATCAGAGCTACACAAACCTAAACAAAAAAGTTTCCGCGACGTAATGTTGTCGCGAATGCCATTGATGATATCTGGGCAATAGATTTGGTAGATGTCTCAAATCTTGCTTTGTTTACCGATAATAATAAATATCTCTTTAACGGTATCGATGTTTTTAGTAAATACGCGTTTAGTATACCCGTTTCAAATAAGACAGGAACATCGACAACCGATCACTAAAACAAATTATCTTTAGCAATGAAAGAAAACCAAATAAAATTTGGACAGATCATCGAGCAGAGCTTTTTAATAAAAATATTTGAGCAGTTTTTGGAACAGAATAACATAGAAAAATATGTTACAGGAAACGAAGGAAAAAGCGTTGTCGTTGAAAGATTTAATCGTACACTAAACGAGTTAATACATAAACATTTGACAGTTAAAAACACTAACATGTATATTAATGATCTTCCACAGATCTTTGATAAATACAATAACACAAAACATCGAGCTACTAAAATGTCACCAAACGACGCGATTAAAAATCCGATGCTTGCAAACGAAAACATGCACCGCAGACATAAATTTAAAGTCGGTGATAGAGTTCGAATTTCATTAACGAAAAAAATATTTGAAAAAGGATTTACTCTGAACTGGAGTGAAGAAGTATTTGTCGTTGATAAAGTACTTTTAACAATACATATAACGTACGCGCTAAATGATCTAGCCGGGGAACCCATAACAAGCAGTTTTTACGAACAGGAACTACAGAAAACTGAACAAGATCTTTTTGTAATCGAACAAGTAATCAAAAAGCGTGGCGATTAAAGCTTCGTTAAGTTGCGCGGATATAGCGATAAATTAAATAGTTGGATACCAACCAAAGAGATCAAAGCTGGGAAATAATGTTTTTATAAATTTCTTCGTACTTACGTAATACCGATTTGCATTTTACAGGTTTACGTAAAAAATATTAGATATTGTCGGCGATCATCAGAGATCCTCATTAGATTAAATATCTTGACAAACATAAAATCGAACTTTATATTTTTCTGTCGGTCTGAAATTCTAATGTTTAAAAATGGTTTTATCAGCCGCCAAAACGACTGCTTTTCGTCCACCGTAAAATTAAATTTCAAATTTTGTTTGTGATATGATATTTTACGTTATATCGACCAGTTGTCGGTCATCCATAACTTTTATGTTCCACGATGTCGTTGCTGACGTAGCGGTATTGTCACTGATGATGGCTTTGTCATCGTCGTCAATAACGTCATCGTTGTTGACATCAGCTTCGCTGACGTTGTGTCATCTTTAACAACATTAGTTTCTTGTGTTATATCTGTTGGTGATAATAGTGTATCAGAGATACACTTTAATCTTTCCAAAGGATCATATATAATTTTGTGTAGCTTTAAATAATATAAAAAGACAAGATAAGATATGTCGAGAATGTTAGGGTTTAAAACATCAACACCCTCAAAGAAACAGTAAAAAATGGTGTTGGGGGGGAATATCTCGGTTAACCTATTTTTAGTTCACGGTGGAAGCGATAAAAATTTTATTGACTGACACTGAAAAAAAAACAATTATATAGCGATAAAAAAAAATTAGTGTAGTGTATGATAGAGAAGCTATCGTGTTGTGGTGTCATACCTGCATTAGTCGAGATGAGCTTGCTAAAATATTACGATAAATTTAGTTATCGTCGTATTGAAAGATGATCCAAGCATTGTGTTCGCTTGAAAAAGTTGATCTTGTTATTCCATCTGCAACAAATTTTACTACCCAAGGATCAACATTAAAGTATCACGCCGCAGCAGTTATCAAAGAAAATTTGAGTTCCTCGTCTGTTTCAAGGTTAAATGAAACAACAGGTTTAGGGGTATATTTGAAATATATTCCTCCTCCTCTACGAATTTTTTCTCAAATTTTCCTGTTGGGTAACTAGCTCTAGATTTTCTAAACGATTATCTGTTTTAACGTTATTGAGGTGATTAATAACCAAACCATCGGGTATAGGTCCGTTAAACGTTTCGTAAACAAATCTATGGTTATAATAACAAACAAACCTATCCGTTTTACTACCGCGTACCGTTATCTTCAAATACCCCGTATTGTTCATATTTCCAAGTACTTTTTTAGTTTTTCTTCTACGAATGATTCCTTTGTCATTCGACTCGTAAAGATCAAACACGGGATGTGATTGAAACTCATCTTGCAAAGACAAGTTTTCAATATTATCTTCCGTAACAGCGCCGTTAAAATGATACACACGTTGTCCTTCTGGGATATCATCACAGAATAACGTATAAATAAAATCTTTCTTTAAGATTTCAACTCGCTCGGCCTTATCACCTTTGACGCTGATCTTATAACCAGCCGGTGTTGCTTTACCAAACGGTTGTCCGCATTTGACGTGTATCACCGACCCTAACATATTTCCTGCGTACGTGTTGTACTTCTTGCTCGCTTGTCATCATCAGATTCTGTTCCATTATACTATAAGCAATTTATAGCTCTAATTGACTGTTTGACTAGCCCTTCAACCAATGAGCTATAAATAGAATACCTGTTTGAAGAGTCAATTAGAGATTTGATAGTATATTATATAACAATGCTGAAGTTACGTGATATAGCGAAAAAGAGCCTTATAGGAGAACCTACAAAAATAGCTACTGTTTTCGCAGCTATCAGTTTGATAAACAAATCGTTTTAGTAAACTTTACCTCTACGAATATTTTTCATTTCTTAGAACCAACTATAAAACGTGAACTTGAAAAACATAAGGGTTTGAAAATCCTAGTGCAGTATCACGTTATATTCTCAAAGCTACTTGTGACAGACGAGTCGACTGATGAGGAAATTTCAGACCCTTTCATTAACGCAAAATCGAATTGTGTTTTGCTTGGAACTAATCTTTCATCACTAGTTGATGAAATACACCAGAAAATTTGGAAAAAGATAGAAGAATTTACCGAATCAGGTTCGGGTTGGAAGTTTGAGATGATTACTGAAATTTTATTTCACACAATGAAATATAACGTATTACGCGGTAGTTCATGTACTGACCTGCCACAAAAAATAAAAAACAAAAAATGCTGTATAAATGTAAAAAACAAATGCTTCTAGTGGGCTGTTCTTTCTGAGATGTTTCCAGCAAAAGAACAATCCGATTATTGCGTTGACAAATATTTTAGTCACGTTACAAAAGTAAATTTTACTGGTATTAACTTTCTAGTTGCGGAAAATCAAATACCGAAGTTTGAAAAACAAAATAATATTTCAGTTAACGTATTTGGTCTTGACGAGCATGAAAACATTTATCCAAGATATATTTCTGAAACAGCCTCGCAATCGACAATAAACTTATTGTTTCATAAAAATCATTACGTATGGATCAAAAACATCAACGGACTTTTTGGTAAACAGTATACCAAATATAAAAATAAGAAGTAGTTCTGTTATCGTTGTTTACACGGCTGTTCTGACAATGAAAAATTACAAAAGCATCTACAGTTCTATAATAATGTACAACGAATAACGATGCCAGGCGAGGATAAAAAAATTCTCATAAATAATCATAAACTAAAAATTCCTTTCGTTGTATCCGCCGACTTACAGTGTTTACTTCAGCCTGTGCTTGGCGCAGAAAATAATCCCAACCAATCGAGCACAAGAAAAATTCAAAATCATGTTCCATGCGGAGTCGAGTATAAGATAGTTTGTTGTATTGATCCGAGTTTATCCAAACCGATTAAATTATATCGCGGTAAAGATCCAGCTGTTCGGCTTCTCAAGCAGTTGATTAGTGAAGTTCGATTGGTTAGGATTTAAAAGTTTAAGAAGAATCGTTCCAATGATAAAACTGACATCTCAAGAAGAATCTTATCACGAGCAAGCAGAATTTTGTCATATTTGTAAAAATGCCTTTGACTTGCTTGTTAATAAAAAAGTACGTGATCATTGTCATTTGACCGGGCAATATCGTGAAGCGGTTCGCGATAAGTGTAATCTAAAGTTTCACGCTCCAGATTTTATTCCAGTTGTTCTTCACAATTTCCGAGGATACGACAGTCATATTATTGTAGAAGCTTTTGGTGATTCTGAAATAACGTCTCGTTTAAAACTCGATAACGTAATCAAGTGTATCCCAGATAATTTTGAAGAGTAAATCTCAGTTACTTTAGGTATGTTGCGTTTTATCGACAGTTTACATTAGTATCGGAAGAAGATCTTGTAAAAAATGCTGTAAGCGCTGGTATTGAGCTTTATAACCTACAAGATTGTTTTGGAAAAAATTCGATTGCAACAGATTTGGCGATTATCATGATTTGTATTTGAAAACTGATGTGTTATTGCTGGTGGATGTATTTGAAAGCTTTCGAAAAGTGAATCATAATAATTATGGATTAGATCTCTGTTGGTATTACTCTGCTCCTGGGTTATCTTGGGATGCTTTGTTAAAGTATAACAAGGTAGAGTTTGAATTACTAATAGATGTTGACATGTTTAACTTTATCGAAAAAGTATCCGTGGCGGTATTAGCGTGATAACAAAAAAGTATTCGGGAGCAAATAATAAGTACATGAAAGGTTATGATCCTAACAAACCATCAAAGTTCATCTTTTACGGGGTCGCAAATAATTTGAACGAATGGGGAATGTCAGAACCAATGCCGTTTGGTGGATTTCGCTGGATTACACCTGGCCAATTTTTAGCGGAGACAGAAAAAACAATACCTGACGATGTTTCGTATTTTGTTGAAGTTGATCTCGATTATCCTGCTTCGTTACACGATTTACATAACGATTATCCGTTCTGTGCGGAATCGATGATAATAGATTATAGTTTGTTATCTAAAGAACAACAAGAAATTGCATCACCAAAACAAAATTCTATGGTAAAAAAAACTAGTCCCAAATTTACTTGATAAGCGAAATTATGCTTTGCATTACAAAGTCTTAAAGCAAGCGGTCGATGCTGGTCTTGTGTTGAGGAAAGTTCATCGCGTGTTAAAATTCAATCAGTCGCCGTGGATGATAGGTTATATTAGCTCAAACACTAAAAGGAGAGCTGAAGCGAAAACCGATTCCGAAAAAAAAAACTTCTTTAATCTTCTGAACCACCCCGTCTTTGGTAAGACAATGGAAAATATTAGAAAGCGAGTAAACATCGAGCTAGTTAATGATATCAACCGCCGAAACAAACTTGTATCAGATGATGATTTTGTCAGCATGAAAATTTTTAATGAGAACCTCGTCGCGATACAGCGACGAAAAACAAATCTAAAACTAAACAAACCGATTTATGTTGGAGCTTATGTAATTGATTTGTCGAAGTGGCTCGTGTACGATTTTCATTATAATTTTGTTAAGAAGCAGTGGCCGTCAAGTAAACTATTGTTTACCGATACTGACTCGATTGTTTATGAAATAGAGATCGAGGATGTATATCAAGATATTTATAATAACCGACATCTGTTTGATCTTTCCGATTATCCTCGCGATAGTAAATTTCATAATGATACAAATAAAAAGGTTACTGGTAAGTTTAAGGATGAAATCAAATACTTCATTGGATCGCGGAGTAAAATGTATGCCGTGTTGATGGACAATAATAAAATAACAAAAAAAGCAAAAGGTTTACCTGCGATTTTGTTAAAAATTTTATTGAGTTTAATGATTATAAGTACACACTTGACGGAGGCGTTAGTTTTATAAGAGCAATGGCTATTCGAACAAATCACCATAAATTTGAAACAGATGTTATTATCAAAAGTGGATTAAGTAATTTTGATGACAAACGTTACTGCGAAAACGGAATAGATACGTTTGCAATTGGGTATCGTTGTGATGATAAATCTATATTTGATATTAATTTTTCATCTGACGATAGATCTATAATTGACATTATATTTGATGATTAAGTCATTACGACTAGGGTATGAAATTTTATCTAAACTTTAAAAAAAAATGGTCGAAAATTTGACAGTGATAAACAGCAACAATAGCAAGATCAAATATCTGATGATAGACGGTAAACAGTTGACAGTTGAAATTAACAATGAAACATCAGGAATATGTTTTAGCGGCCGTGACAGGCTAAAACTTTCACTTATCAGATCTGGCAACAGCGAGTATTTCAATTATCTTGAAAAATTAAACCAGGAATTGTGAAAATGATTTAATTACTTTCATAATCCAGTCAGTCAACAAAAATATACTAAACTTACCACTGATTTTGATCGATCAAAAGTATATTTTACTGGTAAAAAATATCCTCTTAATAAACTACAAATTAAAGATTTATTTGAGTCTCGTCGTTGTGTGAGCGGTAGAATAAAGTTTAGTCTTTAATATCATGATGATAAAATATTTTTAATATCTACGGTTGAAACACTGATAATCGGTGATGAGATATAAAATTTTAACTAAACTTTAAAAATAAGATAAACCCCTCCGCTCAAATGGTCGGCCCTTTTTTGACATAGGTGTGGGTGGTCAGGGGTGGTGGTGTGGTGGAAAAGTATAGTTGTTGGGAGAGGGATGGATGGGAGTCTCTGGGATAGGGAAATCGTACTTAATGAGAGTCTTTGGCATAGGGGATATAGTCTCTGGTTTAGAATCATTGTTTTCCTCTACTACTCAAGTATATTAAAATTATATCACTGCTATATAACCATTTTCTTCAATAAATAACTCTTCGATAACTACTCCATTCAGTTTTTTTCCGTGTTATTGTCAACTGGAGACCGAAATCTAGTTTTCAAGGAGAGGATGTACTAAAGTAATTTATCAAATCGAAAATAAATAAATAATAATGTTAATATATGTTGCATTTTAAAATTGTGTTCAATGCTCATTTTAGTACTTTCATAGCTTATATTTGTATGAATCACATTATTGCTTCATACCTTGGCGAGGATGTTTCAAAGCTCAAGCTTGTGAGTTTATATGAGGGTCGGATATATTCTACAAAACAAATCAGAACAATAAATGCTGTTTATAACAGTCATGGTAAGGAAATGATACACTGTAACCATTATTTATATCATCGTTCCTTCTCTTTTAGACCATATCAGAAAATATATTATCGTAAGCGGCTTTTTGTTGTTGTTTTGGGTCGACTTCCTTAGTGCGCTTCTTCTATATTTAACTACCTTCATCCCAATATTAATAGTGTCCAAACGCGATCAGAATAAAACCCCACACAAATAATACAAAGGATAGGCGAAATTTGAATGTCATATTATTTCAAAGAAGGGGCAGAAAACACGCATTTTTGTGATACTTTATACTTCAGTTGTGTGACTCACTTGGCGATGGACACAAAGGGTGGACCAAGAACACGGTTCATCTTCATTTTCCGTTAAGAAAGAGTGCAAACGAGAACACGTTTGAAATTTGCACATGTGTTACATGGCTTTTAAAATAAATGTGTCTTCTGTCAACAAATAAAACATATTCTCAATTGTGTTGATACTTTCTGAGGTCTTTGCAGATGCAGAAATATGCCGAACAAAATAAAATGTTTATTTCACAGTGTTTCACTGTGCCATATGTATATATGTTACAATGGACATATAGTCATTGTGGTATATGTTAAAATCATGTTATGCGTTCATTGTAGCAGACACGTCAGTTTAGATATAGTTAACAGAGATGGTACAATGGACGTTTTTCACATGGTGCACGTGGTGCAACAACCACAACGATATTCTATTTAAGGGTTATTCAGTATGCCTTTATATTAAACTAGGTGTCTTATTTTTTTAAAAAGTAACTCCAATTGCAGCGCAGATGGCTGTTTTATAGCTAAATGTAACGTCATGATCACTTGCCTATGACGTTGTATGAAATAATGCTTAAAAGTCAATTGCAATTTTAAATTTTTTAATTGTTGATAAATTTGTGCTATGGTACTATCAGATCAACAATATTTTTGAAAATTGTAATTTTGGGGGGCCAGAAAAGAGCCTTATATGACCTGTCCCTTTATATACTTCATGCTGGGAGGTGTCTTACCTCTCTTGTCTTACCTCTCTTGTCTTACCTCTCTTGTCTTACCTCTTTAGCAGAAATCATGTTTCATAATTACTAATGATGTTAATATTTGATATTATATGTTTGGAAGTCACATATCTTCAACATCTGTTGTTGTATTCAGCGAAAATGTTTATAAATTATTTAGGTCTGAAGTATATATGCTGATACGCGAGGAGCTCCTATCCTGCCTGCCTTGCGTACTTAAGCAGTATTGACAGTAATGTTAACGTTTGAAGTGAAAGTTGGATATAGATGTTATACTGACAAATAATTAGACGTAGGTTAGACACATGTCCACTTTAGCAGAAAGTATAACTTGTATATAGTATAAAAGTTCATTTACACAGCAACCAACAACTTATGGTTGTGAACATATTATTATGTTATAAACTGCATAATGGCTAGGTAACCAAGCCTAAGGTTTTAATTGCTCACACATTTAGACTCTTAGTGAAGGCAGCCACAGGATTTTGTCACTGAAAATGCAATGTAATTTATCAATAGTAAAATTTAATTGGCTTGTAGAGTAAAATTATTCAAAATCAGAGATATCTGTGCATTAATTTGGGTAGAGAAAGTTTGTAACATCTGCAATAAATCTGCATTTTTAGGAGAATTGACGTTGTTTTTTATCTTAACAAATGTTGAATTAATCCATGTATTTCCAGAAATTGACCTATTCGAGTTTTCTCAGTGGTGATTTCGCATTATTTTTTACGCTGTTACCAGATCAACAGACTTAATATAATTACACGAACTAATACGGCCCGTACGAGGACGAACAACTACATTATTTGTTCCATAGCTACATTATTTGTTCCATTATTTTAACTTTTGCAACACGAATTAGATTATATAACATCACCCATGGCTGATATCGTTTTTTGGACAATAGTCACAGATATATATATATATATATATATATATATATATATATATATATATATATATATATATATATAGAGTATATATATAGTATATATATATATATATATATATATATATATATATATATATATATATATATATATATATATATATATATATATATATATATATGCACATTCGATCGATATATGCGTGGGCGGCAGATACACACTAGCGCTTTTAACCACTACAGTCAAGGCCTGTGATTGGTCAGCACATTTGCTTGAATTTGTTTTTGATTTCATAGTCTTTGGAATCAGATGAAACCACGTGACAATTGATCCATTTAGTACACCAGAAATCTGCTCGCAGAAATACTGTTTGACTGTGTCTTCTTTACATTACAGATGTACTGCTGGTTTGTCTATTGTGGTAGCAAGAACTAATCTTTGCTTATATAGTGTGCAGTTTGATTGGTCAGTGTCTCACTACGTTGCACCTCATTAACTGTCAGAGGAGTATCGCACTTAGGGCATCAACTTGATCAGCTTGGGTGAACAACCTTTACAGTACGTGTGTACATTTGCTTAGTGTGGGAAGTGCACGGTGGGGCCTCGATTGGTGGTTTTTCCTTGAAGACCAGTCTGCACGAAGACTTTGTTTGCTAGCTGCCCTATGCTGATGTAATACAATAATGGAAGAAGAATGTCGCATCGAACAGCCACACCGCTGTCTGTTGTTGATTTTCCTGAAGGTATAAAAATGCTTGCTCTACTTCCATCTATGCAACGAGGACAGTAACACTATTGTTCCTATCGTTAGGGGCATTGTTCTAATTGATTCTAATATTGGTAGGTTAAGAAATTTATGATATTTTCGACCTCATCTACATCTCTGAAAATTTAAAGCTTGCTCATTTCTTCCACACTGATATTTTTAACAATTGTTTCCAAACAAAGCATTTTTAGTGCCTCCATGTACTGTCCTGCAATATGACGGGTCGTTAGCCACGTAATAAGTGCGCTCTTCCGAGGGTGAAACTGCCACCTTGACTTTTACGACACCTGTTAACTGTCTTTTCAAGGGCTTAATCTGTTTTGACATAATTTAATCTATGTTGCGCAGTTATAAGTACTACAAAACAAATACTTTGGATGTTGTTGGCCTCTGGGTGTTTTTTGTTTGGATAACAATTTTTGGCATAATTGTTTTTGCCGACTATCTCCAGCTAGCAGGTAATCTCGCTTACGACTGTCAAAAGGAGGTCAAAGTTAGCCTCGCGTTCTGCTTTCTGCAATTATAGGAGAACATGTGCTATGTTAAGGCAGTTTGTCAGGTAGGCAAATTTTGCTGCCTGAGGAAAAAACGTGTCCAAAACTCAGATCTCAGACTTAAATCATAGTGAAAACTTTTGAGTAACAATGTACAATCATCGGTCAGAAATTTAGTTACTTCCATTTGCACTGGGTTGCGCACAGAACAATACTGTTGTCTTGCAGGTGATCTCAAAATCATCCGTGTTTTGATTATGCGACTGACCAAGCTCGGGAGTAGTTGAAATACACGAAGCAGAGCTGTAGCATTTTTTACTGACTGATTAAAAACCACGATAAATGATAAATGCCTAACCACTGCAATAATGCGTTCAACTACTGATACAATTGAATTTAACCTAGACCATGTTAGAACAAGTTGGTTTTCTTTTTTTGATGATGTAAGCAATTTTACAGAGAATATTTATCTTCTCTGCTACTACATCTTTAAAAAATATGTAATTTAAATTTGTACAATTATAAAAATAGACAATTCATATATTTTGCAATTTTTCCACTCAGTGGAAGCTTAGAAGTTGTTGTCATACCTATATCATGATTCTTGACCATACATTTGTGATTTCAGATATAACAGTTGTCGATACAATACTGCAGTAAATTGAAATAAAATTTGGCCGCATATGTAGTATTAAATCAAAATGTTTGGACCTTGCGTCACACGTACAGTTCCATAATTGGACTTTTCTTTAAGCACGTATTTACGATTTTGTATGTGATTGTTTTCTTTTCTTGAATGTCCAATAAAATCGTTTGTTCTTATGAGACTTCCTGAAAGCCGCATATTTGATCTGGAGTTGTAACACTGTTTTTCAACATTATTTTCTACACAGCTTTTTACGTTTTGCGATCTACACTAGGAAAACAAAGGTTTGGAAATTATGAATTGACTTTGACAGCCATTGTGTGCAATTTTGTTGTTTTGTAATGTTTCTTATTGAAAAGTGAATATTTTTATTTTAGGGTTTGTCTTTTGTTGCTTATACTAGTTAGACATGATATCTTTTCTTCTTTTTGTCTTTCTATCCCACCATAAAAATATTTTGTTGTTATTGTTTTTATAAATAACCTCTTAACTCTTTTCCAATTTTGACGACTTTCATTGCAACCACAACGCAGTAACGGTGCCTACAAGGCACAGAATATAGCAAATGTCTATTTAAAGTATAAATTATAATCAACAAAAATAAACTATGCATACACATGTATTAACAATATTGAATGCATGTGAAACAGGAAGACTCATTAGTTTTCGCAAATGAAAATATTCATCCATCATTAATGAATCGTCATTACTTAATTAAGGCAATATTATGACAAAGTTGGCATGCACAAACCACACGTGGGTGACACTAACTCGCATTCAGTCTTATAACAAAGATATTATTGATTCGCTTTACTCCCAATGTTTTCTTACACAATTATTATTTGCCTTCTTTTAACTTTCTCACATTCAGTAAATTGCGTTATTTTCTTCTTTGTTCATTTTACATAGAACATGAAGTAGCGTGTCGCAATTATTTTCATGATCACTGACGTACTATTGTGATATGCCGTACTGCACAATGATTCTCTACTGCACATTATTTATAGACATTTCACAGTAAAATAAGGATTTGATATTTACATATTAGTTAGTCTTAGTAGACATGATATTACTAATTGGTAATTGATACATAAATGGGCCTTTTTGGGTCGGGCCTTTTCGCACTGGGCCTTTTAATCACTAGTCCATTTTGGTCGTGGGCCTTTTTGTTACCGGTCCGTTTTGACCCTGATCTCCGCGGGCTGGTGTTAAACTCTTACGCAAGGTTACATGGCCCGCCAGAGACCGGAATCTTGAATCGGCAAAAGCGATATATCGCACCATCTAAATAAAGGCTTGTAGTTATCACATCTATGAGTTAAAACTTAGTCCAAAGATCAAAGGGAAGCCTGCGGGGTGAGCGGGGCGTGTTCTCATCCGTCCCACGTTGACAGACAGCGAGAGGGACATTGTCCGCTAAGTTTGATTGGATCGGTTCACAGCGATATCCAATCGGAACTGAGATAGAGGGTGTGATTACAATTCCGACCCGAATGATACTTCAGACTCGTAAGAGAAAATTTAGTATTCGCCTAGAGGGATTTCGGATCAATACTGATTACTCCGAGAAGAAGCCACTCTTAATTTGGCGGCAAAACTTAGAGGTAGATTCTAATGAATACAAAGCTTCGAAAGGTCAGTAAGTTATTTGCTCGATTTTTGCAGAATATTACGGCATCATAATTGTAATTATTTGTAGTATGTATACTTGATTACTATGATTGTTAGTATGTAGACTTACCTTTGTAGTGTTTCATTTACATGCGTATTTGACAAATGGGCTTTAGCTTACGTAGAGAATTATTAGATTTGTGGCGGAATTATGTAGATTGATAGCCCGTGGTCAGAATTAATTTTGTAATTCGTTATTAGGTTACCTCGTAGTAAACTAGTGCATTTATTAATGCGTTATGTTAGAATTTACACATGCTTGAATTGTGAATTTGGAATGGTTGAGGTGTGTAAGATTAGTTACTATGGACGTATGAATATATCAGACTACGGATATTTGAATATTTGCGTACTTTGTATGAGTTGTAAGGTAAAGGAATGCGTCTGATTATTTTGATATTGTTTAGTATAACGGGATTAGGAATATGTACTGATGTGACGGAATTTATTGATGAATGTATAAGAAGTAATTAATACCGTGCTGTATTATGACGTTTGTTTTACCACGCAAGAACGTATGGGTATCTCGATGTTATCGAATGCGTGACCGAAGAAATGTAATAGCCGTTATCTGATGATAGGCTGTGTGTAGTGTGAGATGAGAGGGCTAAGAAAGAAGACTGTACCGTCCTTGTGTTTTCACAGGAAGCTTTTTAGGGGACACAGACCTTCGGGCTCCATTGGGTCCCGAGTCTTCAAGAATTGGAGACGGAATTGAGGCTGTAGCCTAGACAGTCGAAGTCGACAGAAGAGTAGTCGTGGTAGAGAAAGTGGAGGAGGAGGAGAAAGAGTCTAGAGAAAGTGGAGGAGGAGAAGGGGTCTAGAGAAAGTATAGGAGGAGAAGGAATTTGGAGAAAAGTCGAGGAGGAAGGGGAGAAAGAAATGGGAGAAATACGAGAGAGAAAGGACACAACAGATGAGTATAAGTTCAAGGACCGGTGGAAATCAATCTCACACTGCTAATCAAGTGATGCAATAGGCTTATTAATGGGTCGAGCGGAAGGAGTGTAATTGGAAATTGGAGTCGTTTGATTATTGAATTGTTATTAAATTGTTATTCATTGAATTTCAATCTTGTTTGTATATTTAACCATCTAACCGTCGGCATTGCTGACTGGGGGCTTGGAGCTTTACATCTATCTTTCACTAAAGTTAACATCCATCAAAACAGAGGCTAGGTGAGACTTCTATAATAGTTTAAATAAACATTGGGAGCACACCACCCCAACCATAACAATCGCCACATCTCGCAGTGATTTTATGTTAATTACCAATGATTTTATATTAATTGCTACTGATTTTATATTAATTACCAATGATTTTGCATTAATTACCAATGAAACGTTTGATAAAAAGATGGTACCATCAGATAAGTAGTATACATTCAATGGACGTTCATCTGTGCAGCGCAGCTAATGTAAAATTCAAAACTTCACCGAGAAAGCTCTTTAATTTCATTTCGTAAGTGATCAAGTCGTCCGAACAAGAATGAGATGCCCTTTTGACGAGTCTGCTGAAACTTACCATCAAATCCGAAATACATCGTTCTTTTAGTGATGTATTATGAATTTCTCAGATAGCTTTCTTGTTCTGTCTTTAATATAAGTGTTTGACAGAGAGTGTGCCAGATCAAATTATATTGAAGATCTTAGTTTCTACGAGAAAAGTAAACCTCAAAGTAAAAACTGAAAATGTGTTTTTTTTTATCGGACAACGTTTACTTAAACAACTGCTACTTACGCCAAATGACGTTGGGCTTAGGTTGGTTTTCCCTCAGGATTTAATTCCTTCTTTTCAATAATTATGCCTCAAAATTATCTGCACTGAATTTATCGCTTGTCCAAATATTTAGAATGGTTATGATAATCTTATTTATTATATATTTCATATGTATTTTATAATGAGATCTTGAAATATATCAGTGGGAGAATAATGATATCGCCACAGTGGCGATACCACTTTTATTGCCACAGCAGCTATTTAACTTGGGAACTAATTTCTTTTAACCGTTAGGAAATCGATGTTCCCTTATGTTTGCTATTCCAATTTGTATTTCCCTATTTAGGATTATTTCATTTTTTCTTATTCGTCTTCTGCTCCTCTCCACCCCTCTCTCCCCTCATCAGGATGATCAGACCTTATGTGTCAAGATTACTATATATTGATTCAATCAGAAAGGATGCGCCATAAAAATGTCTACAAACGACCTACAAGCAATAAAACGTAGGCTTCAAGTATTAAATTTTTAAGTTAGTTTCCCACAAGATTCCTTCAAAATATTAGTGACTGAACTTGCATGATCTGTTGGTATTCGATATTTCGTCAAGCATACAGTATGGTACATTGTGTCTTTTATACTCTACAAGAAATGAACACCTTTGTAGGAAAAAAAGCTTTGTTAAATATAGTAATCAAATTGTTTAAAAAAGTAGCATTTCTAACTATCAACACAGCCATAATCATGTTTGAAAACGATGGAGAAATCGGACATTGATGAGAATGAGCACACTGAACTTAAGTGATAATCATAATGTTGATGCAGAGCCGGTTACCGAACCAGACTGCAAGCATGCCAAGGCCCAATGTCAGGTCTGAATGCAGATATGAACAAACTAAAGAACCAAAATGCACCTTGTAAACCCGCAATCATTAAACTCTTGTTTAAAGATGTAACGCTGTGAAATCTGTCGGATGTGTCTATTCTGTGATGTTTATACAGTACAGCCACTCCCAATAATGTTCACTGTATCAATCCGCACAGGTAATGGGTTAAAGAAAATAATGTCTCTTCGTTTTCGTTTCAGAACAGTCATTATTTTGCCAGAAAACAATTTGAAGCATCGTTTCTACAAGCTAAATTTATAAAATGTCGTTGTCCTAAAATTATTGTAAATTTCGGAACTTCTTTTTATGGATGTAGAAAGAAAGCTGTTAATTGCATTGATTCAGAATAAAGAAAACTTCCATGAAAATCAACGGCTTTGCATGAAAAAAAAGATATAGTAAAAAGAAAATATGTGTTTGATTAGTAGATACAAGGAAATATTTCACTCATAAACTGGATACATTATGTATTGTCATTCGTGGCATCACCACTCGTTACGATAGAATGTTTCTTACTTTACTCGTAAAATATTTCCTTACATCAACTCAAAAGATGTAGATATCCTCTATATGTTTGACTTATCTAATCAGGACATAAACCTGCCACTTCAAATTACTTAACATGATTACTTTTACGATAAAACTCATTGTGACATGCATATGTAAACTTGATCCATCAAATAAATGAATGAGATATGCAGCAATATTTACAACGCTGCTAAAGATGCCTCATTTCGAGTGTTTGATGAAAGCTTGGAAAATGGAACAATAAAATAGTAGGAATATATTTTTCAAGTCAGGAAGATTTTAAATTTCAGAGTGTAAGTAACTACGCGCGTTGTTACATACTCTTCGAAAGTAAGTCTTCGGGTACTCGAGCCAATGTATAAAGGCTTACGGTTATCTGAAGCACAGTTTGATTAATTAAGACCAGAACCTGTTCTATACAACGTGGACCTAAGGACGTTCCAAGGTTGATATGTTGCCTTAAACAAAATAATTATGTCACTTTTTGCATGAGAGTTGTATTTATATTTTAAGGTTTTATGGAAATATATTCAATTTTTAGATGTTACATAAAAAGTCCACAGGGAGACAATTCTAGTGAATGTTGAGAAAATATTTTGGTTTATAGTTTTAACAAGATTTAAGTGGTAGGGTCAAGAAACACAGAAAAACAACCAACGAAACTGGGGAAAAGGAATTACCACTGTAACAATTCTCTTCGAATGGCGCCATAAAATTAGAATCAACCAGAGAACAACCACCAGAATTCATGAAAATGTTCGTGAAAACTCGTTATTTTCTTAAGTGGATTTCACGACACTGACATGGGATTTATACCTTACGAACGAATTTTTTGCAACATAAATTTAGTGCTCAGATTATTACCTTATTTACATATTTACAATGTCGTGCTAACTTTCAGGCTCTTCAAAGAACATGCATTAGTAGTTGAGGTACCCTTTACCTTCCAATGGTACTCCCATGTTAAACTGACTAAAAATGTATAGTCTCGAACGTTCAACATTAGGAAATCATCTTGAAATGTATAGGGAAAAAATGCTTGTCTCAAAATTTTTTCCTATGTTTTTCACTTGATGAGTTTGTCTGTTTGTAACAGCGTAGCATGTTAGATGTATTTGGCGGGAAATGTGAGCTTGTCTGTCCTCTAACTGAAATGAATATTACGTCATAGAGCGGTTTCACATCAGGAGTCCATCTTGACTGAAAATGTAACAGTGTAGCATGTTAGATAAGTTTGGCTGGAAATGTAGTTGTTTGGAGTGTTGTGTGCACTCCAGTTGAAATGAATATAGATTTATCACGTGTGGGTTCTCTTGTCTACAGCAAGAAATGTAATGATAAAATTGTATCTATTATTTTGGATGTCATTTAGGAATGAGCAACATTCGCTCATTTACTGGTGTTGAGTCGCTCGAAAGTGAAAATAATCAGCAGGGGCTACGAAATGAATTTCGTTTTAGTACATCTTTATTTGCCGTGTAGCCTGCCTCCGCCCCTTCCAAATAAAACATAAACAAAGAAAACAACATCTCAACAGTAATATTTTGCATTCAGTTCTCTTCAATGTTGAAGTACACGCCATCACCTTGGTAAAAAGTATATTTGTACGATACACTATGTGACTATTATACTGACCTACGAATATTGTCAGGTTGAACTTTCATTAATCGGGTTTGATATGACCTAATGAAAGCCATTGTAGCTTGATAAACACGTTGACCATTTATGAAAGTAGGTCAGTGCAAAAAGTGTTACAGAGTGTATCGTACGAGTACTGTTTTTTATTGCCTGGAGGAGAATGTTTGGGCCTAGATTAAAGAAAACGAAGTGCAAAATGTTACTAACGAGATGTTTATCCAAGTCCCCACTCTTCATTTATGCATGATTGTATGAGCGGGACTTATTAAAATAATGTTGATTTAGAAAAATTGTCGTTGAGTAGTGGTTTCAAAAAAGTGATTAACTTTTTTAATCTCTCTCTCTCTCTCTCTCTCTCTCTCTCTCTCTCTCTCTCTCTCTCTCTCAGAATCTATTTCTCAAAGTGTTTTACGCAACGATGCATTGACAGACATACATATTTTGTCATCTCTTTTCTCTCTCACTCACACATCATGACTACTACTACTCCTACTACTACTACTACTACTACTACTACTAATAATAATAATAATAATAATAATAATAATAATTGAGCGAAAATTGCTCAGCAACACTTTTCATTGTCACCAAGTTATTTTCTGGTGACAAAGGTAATGGTTCTTTCATAAGGCCTGATAATGGTGGTTTGAATTTATTTAGCAACAGCTCAAAAGAGAAAAAGTGATGATTCGATGTTAATGCACCATCATCATTGGTTACGTTTTAGTTTCATCTAGTTAGGTATAGGCATTCACATTAATTGTAAGAGCAATCAGTGAAGTAATATACAATCCTCTTAATAAGTAATGTACAATCCTCTTAATAAGTAATATACAATCCTCTTAATAAGTAGTTTACAATCCTCTTAATAAGTAATGTACACTCCTCTTAATAAGTAATGTACAATTCTCTTAATAAGTAATGTACACTCCTCTTAATAAGTAATGTACAATCCTCTTAATAAGTAATGTAAACTCCTCTTAATAAGTAATGTACAATTCTCTTAATAAGTAATGTACAAACTTCTTAATAAGTAATGTACAATTCTCTTAATAAGCAATGTACAAACCTCTTAATAAGTAATGTACAATCCTCTTAATAAGTAGTGTTGAATCCTTTTAATAAGTCATGTACAATCCTCTTAATAAGTCATGTACAATCCTCTTAATAAGAAATGTTCAATCCTCTTAATAAGTAATGTACAATTCTCTTAATAAGTAATGTACATTCCTCTTAATAAGTAATGTACAATCTTCTTAATAAGTCATGTTCAGTTCTCTTAATAAGTAACGTTCAGTCCTCTTAATAAGTAATGTACAATCCTCTTAATAAGTTATGTACAATCCTCTTAATACGTCATGTACAATCCTCTTAATAAGTAATGTACAATTCTCTTAAGAAGTCATGTACAGTCCTCTTAATAAGTAATGTACAATCCTCTTAATAAGTCATGTTCAGTTCTCTTAATAAGTAACGTTCAATCCTCTTAATAAGTAATGTACAATCCTCTTAATAAGTTATGTACAATCCTCTTAATACGTCATGTACAATCCTCTTAATACGTCATGTACAATCCTCTTAATAAGTTATGTACAATCCTCTTAATACGTCATGTACAATCCTCTTAAGAAGTCATGTACAATCCTCTTAATAAGATACATTAGAAACGCAGTCATATGTGATGACGGTGTGTTTTGATTTCCAGTTTCAATAATTCTCTTTATTGTTTTATAAGTAAACTTAATTACAAGGCTTTAAATATCATGTACAGGAAAATATGTCCTAGACAAAGGATCTAGAATTAAATTTGAGAAGTTATCCGGTCCCAGATCGAATAGAATTTAGCACAACACAGATTGTTAAGGGAAGATTGTATTTGAGATCGAAAACCATTGCTATTCACATTTTTTTTTTAAAACAAACAAATGTTTGATGTTAAAGTCTAATAATATCATATTGTAGTCAGCAGCTTACACGGAAACATCTGTTTATCTCCTTACTTGTTCCTCTAAACATACGTCTATGTGCTAGGGTAACTGTATGTGTCTATAATGACAGGTTGAAGTGCCATTATCTTATTTTATCAAGGAATAATAAAGTAGGCTCTGCCTTGAGAGAGTTGATGCCTTAATTCGCAGGTGATTCTTATGCTTAATAAATCTTAAAATGCACAAAATGTATGTCAATATGCATGATATATGGACATATCAGCTACGACCTAGATAGTTCCTTTTCCGAATAACTTCATATAAATCACTCTGAACACATGTTTGTCATTGTTTCTGCTTGAAAGATTCTGTCTCGAGCGAGGTGATGCTGTGCTGATACCTGTAAGAAGCAGGGACTGACATAAAACATATTTCAAAACAACCGTTACCCTCTTGAAGAAATCTAGACTCCTTTGGCAATTGGTAAAAGCTTTCAACTTGTTTACAGAATAAAGGTGATAGCTGAACTACATTAATATAGGCGAAACGATTTAAATAATTCGTCGATATTTTAACTTGTTTCAAACGCTCGACATCAGTACATTCTATTTACAATTATTCTCATTTTTTTTTCTTCTCATATACATTTCAAAGTCTTAATAATCATCATAAATTGATAAGTTCTTGTTAGAGTAGAAATAAATATCAAGTGTTCCAATTCGAATATTAGTTGAATGTATTTGAATAACATTAAAACATTCCTTGATGTTAAGAAAGGTATCAAATCCATCCACATTTCTTTGTCTACTTTGGTGTTTATTGACCAGCCCTCCACCCCCATCCAGCCAAGTCATCTAAATCTAATTTAGTTATATTGTCTTAAGTCAATGTTTTGATTATTCAAACGAAAAAGCGAACAAAAGCAAGAAAAAGTTTTTCTTGTTTATCTTCTAACATAGTACAAACAAAAAGGTTCATTTAGTGCTGAACATGAACGGTAAAGGTCAGACACTAGATTACCTTTAAAGTTATATACTGGAATTATTTCAAATCTGACTCTGGGAAGTTTTTTACTCACAATGAAAATAAGACGGGTGTGTCCCCAATTTAATTTAATTAATTTGGATACGTTGATTACGGGTCTCTAGCAAATTGTCAAGTGACATGTCCGACACGAGACTGACTTTTTCAGTCACCAACAGTATAATGCCCATATAAAACTCGTATTAGACTTTTTTGTAACTGGGTAACGGGTATTATTTGTAACGGGTATTCATCACGACTTATATTATACGATGTACATTGCAATACAAGTGAAATGGTCTTGTGGCTTCTGTAAGGAGTTGAATGCAACCTCTACCAGGACCAGGTACTTGGATATTACACCACTATCTCAGCAAAGTTTGGAATAGACGATTCGGTTTTGCATGTATGATGGATTCCTAAGAAATGGTTAACTCAATGTCATAGGAAAGAAAAAAGAGAAATAATCCATGAACAAATTGGAAAATATGTTGATAACTTATATGGCGTTGAAGACAACACTGTGTTGTATTATCTAAAAATTCTGCCCCGGGCGTATAGAACGGTATTGACAAAATTTAGTACGAGAATGCATATCCCGTTATCACATGGGTGTATGGTATTTATGTGATGAACGATCCTGATACTGATATATTAATGCCAGTGCGTGATGGTGTGGTAAAGTGCATAGTCAAACGTGTTAACGAGCATTGTACTAATGTGCATCGGGAAAGAAGTTGTCGCTTTGGAAAGTACAATCAAGTGACCTATCGTAAACAAGACAATAACGGGAAATATTATGCATCATTATCGTAAAGACAAGCATGCATGTAAAATCAATGATCTTATTGAACATTAAGCGCGTAATCAGATTCTCTTGCAATTGCACATAAAAAAAAATTTTCTTGGAAACTTACTACAAACGGTTTTCGCAAAGATCTTCGACAATCCTGTGTAGAATACGGGGATGGTAGTTTTTGAAACATTCATTATTGTGTCGTTGGTGTTATTAGTGTCGATTAGGTAGCGTGTTATTCTGCCAGTTTCCTCGGGTATAGTTAGTGTAAATCTTACTTTTAGCGATTCGGTCATCCCATGCATGATTTAACACGTCGTCCTCTTTCCGACGTTGACCTGATTGTAGTTGCCGAGATAATGTCCTTCCTAAAATGTTAATCTGATTATACTGGCCTGGTTTGGACGTCATTTTAATCCACCGTGTATCTAATTGGTACCACTGAAGAATCCAGAAACAAACGCGGAGGGCTCCAACAGTTTTACTGTGTTTTATGCTAGATCAGGTATTATTGACAGATCTTATTGTCACGGAAGCCATCCTATCTTGCAACCACAAAAACAGATTTGACTTCCTGACGAGGAGACACTTGTTGTGTCACCGCGACTCTCTCAATCCGCCAATGGATCGAGATCGGGATGGAACTGGAATCGTACAAACACAACTACAAAATAACAAAAGAAAACCAACTGCGTCACTGTAGTTTCACCGTCAACGACATTCTCGAGCTGGCACGTGCGCAAAACAATCATGTCCAACGCAATGTTGAGTCAGCATGGGCCTATCGTGCTGGTTCGCCATAAATCACATTGATAATCAAAGAGATCATGAACGCGACACGCCTTGAATGAAATCGCGGTCAAGGTGCTGCAAATCTAGGTAGGCTCCAAATAGGATCGGTAGCTCTCTGAACTCACCATTTTAGTTATCCGGGCTCGTATAAATATCTTATCACGGTGATATGTCCAAGTAAAGGTTCACACTCCCCAACCACACGACCTGGTACACCAAGTATTACTGGTTTTAGTTTATTAATTTGGAGGCCTTAACCCAGCAATTTCATTATTTAATGCGATTGCGACTGCGGGACCCAATTGCAAGTTCTCTCTGTAGTGCCTTGCATTAGAATTTCCTGCGCTTATTGTTGTCCACATAATCGTTCCACAAGTGTACGGTTGATTCGTTCAACGATGGCTTGATCACGATGAACGATGGCATGTCCGCGGAGAAATTTAAATCTGTTATTCCATCAAAATAGAAACTTCTGTGAAAAATTTTTTGCCGGGATCCACATGCAGAAGATATAACCATATTAGTTGTCGACTTGCATAGGTACGTATCTATGCATTTGCCACACTTGTTGAATCTTTGGGCTTCAACGGTTCAGTTTTGTTTTGTTTTAATCGGCTGGCGATATAAGCAACCGTTAATGTGTACTTGTGGTAAAACAAAACTATTTTGATGATCTTCGTTAGGCGTTCTAACATTAAACCATCCTCGTGGAAATTTTTTTCCATGCCAGTAAATAAATGTGTCATAAGGTTTGTTGCGTCTTCTTTATTAACAAGAGCGGAACTCGCTAATTTGCTAACGACTAGGTACCTTTCCAATAACCACGTGGACTGTAATACACATATTCCATGTTTTCTATCCCATGGATATTTAGCCATCAATTCGCCGCAAAGAACTTGTCCTCCAAACTTAATTTTACCTTTCATGGCACCACAGGTATCCATTTCACAATCTGTTTTAGTATTCCTGAATGATTGATCACACATAATTCATAGTTCAGTTTTACATCAGGGACGTTTCGGTAACATGAACGATCAATATGATCTGATGTACCAGATTTGCGCTGGTCATTTCCTTTCATATGTCCAGTCGTGCTCCAGGACCACAGGAGCTATATCCGGTAAGATGTTTCTTGTCAATATGTTTTTCCCACGGGGTGCCCAGCGACGTACCCAACGGAGAGTGATACCACCACCACACCAGACCATGTCTCGCATACGAGAATCTTTGTTTCTTGCGCGCACGTCACCGATAAAACGAACGAATCTATATTTTCTTCTGCCGCAACGAAAACACGTCCCAGACGCGCCAGTTTACCCTTCGAAGTAACGACTGGAATTTCGCTAATTGTCTAAATCCATGTACGACATCGAATACAATATGAACTCACGGTTGTTTTATAAACAGTGCTGTCTCTTGAAGTTGTCGATTTTTAAGCATGTAAAAGCCCGCCCCGCTGCAATATCGCCACACATTTCCAAATTCTATCTAAGCAATTATCGTAGGTCCATCGGGATGAGGAAAGACACAACTGTTGTCAGATCTTATTATGCGATGGAGGAATTCAAACACGCGTGCGAAGACACCATCGAAACTACATCGGCCGATTTCATCACTGATATTAACAAAGCATCGTCCATCGCCGACATAGACTCATCCGTAAATAACGTTGTTGTGTACGACGACGTAATGTTAAGTAAACAGACCCATCCAGCCGATGACACAAGCTCGTCGACGTCATTTACGTCACACGGCGCTATACAAAAAAGTAATACGCGACAAGGCTAACATGTTAATGGTGTTCAACGGGATCGACGCTCACGGTTTGATGAATATTTACTACACGTGGTTAAAAGCACAGAAGACAATATTTAGTACCACACAAATGTTATAAAATTAGTCAAACTGATTGGTTCAAATGGGTTTTCCAAGAGAAGTTAGGCGCTCCCACAAGTGGAAAACTCTAAATGGTGAAAACAATTTTTAAGAGAAGTTGAACAATATCGGGCCCGCTTAATTCTGATTCCATTGCGATCGTAGAACCCGAGGAAAAGTTCGAGGATGCACCTCTGTCTCTCTCCCCACCCCCACTACCACCCCCGCACTGCGTGGATTAGACCGGAAGTGGAGTAAGGAAGTCTGGGAAAAGTAAATTTTTCCAAATTCAGGAAACGATCACACAAGCTCAACATGTGCAATGCACTAGTGCGTCGAGGGCGTCGACCACACACTGCTTCGACAATGTACTCGTACTGGTAGACCGTCTTCAACCACTCATGGGTTTTCTACACGCCGGGAATACATCCTCGGAGGTGACCAACGAAATCATTCGAATATGTCAACAATTTTTTATCGATCGTGTCACGGACACGAATACGTATCAGCATAGATGCGCAAACTGATCGACGACGAGTACTTGAGTAACTATGAGGGACTAACGTGACACTCTAATGATTTGTCACAAAGTGTATTACTTGAGAGCGACTTGAGACACGCTAGTGACTTGTCACTGTTTTAGTCGCGACTAACTAATAGTTCAATATTACTACAATAACAATGAAAACAACTTCGTTGCTCAATCAAATGCGGCGAATAGTCGTCAATAAAACAGTGGGTAAGACCACGATGGTGATGTCAAGTACGACAAAAAAACATTTTCCTTAACGCGGTAACTGCACCACCTGGCCGCGCTCTTGTGATGGTGTTAACGTCACTGCGCTTGTATCACGGTTGGCAAATGTTCATGCGGAACCATTTGTTGGTCTGCTTCGGAATAACATGCTAATATTTGCATTTAAAATGAGACTGGAAGGAAATCCAGATTGAAACGTCGTCGGTATACCCACGGGCGCGTACTAAATCGACGCCATCAACAATGAATTTCAGCGGGGGAATAAGTCGATCACGAACAAAAAAACTGAAATCGCGATACGTTTCCACGAACTAGCACTTAGCGCCGCCATTGAAATATCCACAGAAGGATATTTCTTAGAAGTGTGTTTGTCATCATTCAGAAGAGTGCTGGAATGGCCCGAAGATATTGCACCGTTTGACACCCACTCGACGCTAATAATTCGAGTAACTGTTTCATCGCGCTTTTAGAATTGGCAACATCATTTCGACAATTGCGACCAATCTAACCTGGGATACATTTCATGGTAGTTATCGTTCATCGCTGGGCAAGCCGGCAAGCAAAGATATAGGACATATGTCACAGGGTAGCTTCAAACTTTAAGATCCGCAACTGTGTAATTATTTTGAAACTTTCAGAGCGACACTCACGGGTGTACCACATAAACTGTTGCTGTGGGCCACGCAAGTGAATAAGATCAATGCGGCATGCCAAGGGAGTCATGGAGTGACTATAACGCTATTCGCGTTAGGAGCTTTGATTGCACATGGACGCCACGCCCGACTGAGACTAACACGCACGTAAACAAAAACGTGCATATTGTCCCCCCTTTGGATTCAGTGAATTAGCTAACTTTAGAGGCTTTTTCATGCGCAATGAATTATCGTCAATAATCACCCACGCGAATAAACCGGAATTATTAATTTAGCTTTATCTTCTGGTCATATATGCATTGTGTCGCATATGTGACAATGCTGTGTGGTAATGTTTATTTCGATCCATACGGGTTTGTAAACTCAAGGAATCTGGTGTATCTTGAAAAACTAGTAGCGATGAAATGTTCAGACTTGAAGCAAACATCGGCGACATAATGACGGGTAAACTCAACACGAGCAACAACCGAAGTGTATTGGTGAGAGATCACATCAGGGACAATGATACGTTGACGCAAAGGAAGCATAAACTACTACGACCAGGAATGGATATGACAAGCACGTAGTGCGTTGTACTCGGTTGTGTAATAATTTCAGCGAGGTCGACAAAGCCGCGAATAATTGTTTTGTAAAAACTCAAGAAAATCAAAAGAAAACATGCCGAGATTCTACAATGCTGGACTCGATAGAGGATATCCCTTGTTAAATTATTAAGTGGTTTGGTGTCCTTCGCGATGACCGGTCAATATTTCACCAGATCTTGCATCTTAGTGCAGATCTCAGTATGGTCCTAAATTCGTTAACGGAGATACGTGGCGATATACAACCGTTCGGGGATCAGCTTGTTGCGATCACTACCAATGTGGATGCTGCGCGTATTTATGCAAAGTGGCGTAAAATCCCGTAAAACACACTCTATCGAAAGTCGTCAGGAGCGCCAAGCCGGAGTTGCATAATTTACAATTGCGAATAACGAGGCACACAGCGGCGGGAAATGGTGGGGTCACCTAAAGTGCTTCTCAAGTGTCGCACGGTTCACACATGTTTCGGAATTCAGACTGACTGATAGGTAAAGGCTTTGTTGACTTCAGTATGGTGTCTGTTTAACACTCAATACATGTTAGGGAGTGACGTGAAAACGTGGTGGTAGCGAGAAGTGCGTCTGAACACAGGAGTAGAATATTCAGTTAATACTTCGGTTGTTGTTATTATCTGAACGTAAGTTGGAATGGCCTTATAATTTGAACTTCGAGTATTGAGGAAATGGCTGAAAAATCGGATTCTGTGGGATGGAATACAGTGGTTAGAAGAAGGCAGCAACGACTTGTACATGTTTGGCTGGAAAGGGATATTGTTCAGACTCTAAACGTAGAGACACGACATAGGCTCGCAAGGTTCACCAACCAGTAAGCAAATTTCAAGTGTAAGCAACATTTCTCTTGACCGTTTTGAGACCGCTGGCATCAAAAATAAATTAGAATCGATTTTTGTTTTTTTTTTACAAGAATACACAAAAGGCCGATGAACGGATCTCGTTGTGGAGCATGTTGCACGTGCCACTAGTGATATGATCGACATAAACTCAGACAAAATCAAAACATTGGCTTATAAATCAATTGACCTTGAATTACAACAAAGACGGAACAATCTGATATTTTGGGGGTTGCCAGAAGTTATACATGAGCACTGTTTGCATGTAGTGGATGACTTTCTTGGCAACAAATTAAGAGTTGACCCAGACGTTATACTCATACACAGAGCTCACCCCATTAGAAAACGGCAGAGAAATATGACGTCATCACGTCATGTTATGACGTCACCCCCTACCATGTATTGAATGTTAAATAGACGCCACATCAAAGTCAACAAAGTCTTTAAGTATCAGTCAGTCAGACAAAGACACCAAGAGGATTACCATCAGCCGTTCTGCTAATGTGAGACAGGCCAATGATAGCAGCCTCACGTGATTATCAGATGTTGAATTGATATTATCAAATGCTTTCAAACTGAAGGACACAGAAGGACACAGAATTTGGCATTAGTCGTGATTATCCGCAAGAAATTACAGACGCGTGAGCTAAAACTTCTGAAAAACAAGTATCCACAATCAAAAGTTACCATTCAGTTCCTGGCGAATTTAACCTTGAATGGTAAAGCAGTCAAAGATGTTTTTACAGATCTTCATCAAATTATTAGATCCAGCAGACTGAGCAACAATAGCATATCTCGGTGTCCATTGCTAACAATCAAAAAAGGACGAGAAAGAATCGAAAGGAGCACAAGCCTCACGGGTCATGGAGATCAATTCTGAAACAAGCTACTCTAGAGATGATAATGACGATGATGCCGACAGCAACAAATTGTTGCACCTGGAACCTTTTTAGCCAGAGAGGTCCGATCAGAAAACAACATTGTAAAAAGTGATGATGGCTTGCGGCCGATGACACCACATATACTGGAGAAGAGGGTTTCGGAACTATATTGTCGAAAGAACCTGTAGAACTTGCAGAAATACCGCCAGAGAAAAAACCTGCTAAACCTTGAGATAAACCACCAGATAATTCCGACGCTGACTCAGACTGTCGTGCAGTTATTGCAATTTAGGAGTACACGGAGTGTTCAAAGGGCGATCGTATTGATGATTCCACAGCAAATGTCAAATAAAACTTAAAACTTGGTTATACCAAGTCTATAAAAGAAAATAATAAAAGAATGCCCATCTTTAAATGTTTGCGGTCTTAGACGTAAACTTTTTACACTGATTTCGGCGAACACATCCAAACTATGCTATTATTTGTGTTTGTGAAACAAAGCTACCGTCTGACTATACGTCCCCGTTTTTTTTGTGACCCTCTACCGATTTCAACAACGGAAATCTTTTATGTGATTAAAAGTGCACAGAACTAAATCTATTCATTCATTGATTTATAATTTCTAACCTGGCTGTGACCAGACTGGTCCTAACACTAGCATCCTCCGCACATTTCATGTTTAACGGACTTCCCATACTAACACGGCGCCATATTGCGAACACCATGGGCGAGTCTCTTTTTCTCAGACAACATTGTGACGTAGTTCGTCCTATTTGGTAACTGCCAGATAATTCCGTAAATTATGATAATGTTGAGAGTTTAGAGTTATATCCTTTGCACACATGTACATAGAAATTACACCGCTTGTTAAATGCACGTGAAAGTCAAATTTGTAATTGTCATTCTTTTCCTTTGCTTGATTCGACATTGTAAATATCGGAAACAGACGGCATAGCATTTTCCTTCCATGTACATTCATGTGTAATCCTGGTTACACCCCTTAGCTGAAAATGGACTTGTCCAGGAACTGGTAGTGTTACGCGCAGACGATAATGGTTTTACGGCCCCCCACCAACACGAGCATAATCAGGTTTGAAATTATAAATCAATAAATCATTTGTGTTTTTCGTTTTTTAAATTGGAAGGAGTGTACAAACAAACGGGGAGGTTTATTCAGACTCTAGACAGTTTTGATACAATGGAATTGCATGGATATACTTGTTGGTATTAAAATCGAAAGTAACCTCCGCAAGAGCGGCAGGTTGGGTGTTTTTGTCATTTTTTTCTTGTTGTATTTCATCTTTTTTAAGTATCGTTGAATCTGAATTAGATTATGTATTTTTGTTTAAGGTCGAGAAAACTGGTTTTCAAACTGACGACGACGTTTACTTGGAGTCGTATATGTTCCTCCATCCGATTCAAGGTTTTATAATAAAGACGAAGTGGATCTGTTCAGATCCGAAATTACTAACAGGTTACGTCGAACAAATATGTGTTTTTAACGGGAGACATTAATGCCAGAACTCATGACATAAATGAATATTTGGAATTAGACGAGTTTCTCTCAAACAGTCTAATTCAGGTGCTGACTGTGTACAGTTTTTCAATGATACCACTAAGATGAAAATTCCCGATGAATATAAATTCCACAGATGTCGTGGAAGGTTGAAGCGAGGAGGGCAGACAGATGGTACAGCTACGAGGGAGTCGTTTACAACATCTATTGAAGAACACTCATCACTCCACGCCAAAACAGTTGTTATATCCTCCAGCAACGGACCTAACCAGACTGGATGTCTCGATGCAAAGGGGACTGCTGGATGTGACGTGATGTCCACGTACAGTGGCAGCTTCTCACTGGCATAAATCTTAGCCGGCAGTTTTGTGGTTGCTTCCTGGCGAGAGAGATATGGAGGAGGAATGTTGACGAGTACCGGCAGCCATTGTAAAGGCGTTGGGGAGCATGGATCCGCATTCAAGTCGTGTTCCCTGCCAGTACTCAGCCAAGGCACAGCCCAAGGCTGGGGAAACAAAGGATCCAACTTGGAAACCGAATTCTTCACTGAATCCCGGTTACGTGCCACTTCAAAGAGCAGCCTCCGATGTGCCAGTTATGCAGGAGAACAATCCGCTTTCTTTCAATGTAGTAAGGGTCTGAGGCAGGGGGAAAATCTTTTGCCATTTCTATTTATTATTTTCCCAAACGACCTAGGAAAAAATGTGTGAGAAAATGAGTGTATTAATGTGCAGTTACATTTTTCTGATCACTGTATGTCTTTCTTTCTTCAGATTTGTATACTACTTTATGCCGAAGACACTGTTAGTTTTGGCACTGACGAAAAATCTTTCTAATACAATTTAAATGTGTTTAATGAATACTCTGTGGAAATTGAGTATTAATTTTACAAAGACAATGATCTTGATTTTTGGTAGACGAAAAGATGATAAATATAGATTTACAATTGGCGATAATCTAATAAACATATGTACTGACTTTAAATAAGTTTTATGTTTCTAAAATTCCAAGGTTTCTTAAGTCTATTAAATACAAAATTGATCAAGCTGGAAAGGCCCTGCATCTGCATTACCGAAGATTAAGATACTTCGGTCTTTTCATGGACCTGCAATGCATCTTTTCGATCATACTGTATTACTCATTTTACTATACGGGTGAGAAGTTTGGGGATTTGAAAGTATCACACTTATTGAAAATTAGGATATTTTATGAAACATCATAAAACTGCTACAAAGTTCTCCTACTGACATGCCTTATTCAGAACTAGGAAGGAAACCTATTCAGATCACGAATGATAGGATTTTTGATGTCCATTATCAATGATAAATGGGCTAAACTCTCTAGACTCTTGTATCAAATACTTTTTACGAACTCATTTCTAATGCTAATACTTTGAAATGAATGAAAGGCATAAAGAACACTGATAACTATTGGGAGACCTGACCTCCTATATGATAAATGTATTAATAATCCGAAAGGAACAAAACGTATGATAACAGAAACTTAAAAAGACCTTTATAGACAGGAATGGCAATCGTCAGTAACTTTATTATCCAAGGAGAAATTTTACCACTGTTAAAATGCAGACCTGAATATATACAACTACTTATTACTATTACCTAGGAATCATTATTTACCATTGATAAAGTTCAGGACTTCCAATCACAGTCTCCCCGTTGAAATCGGTCATTGTGATAATACACCGTTTGAGGAAAGAAAATGTAATCATTGCGATAGAAATTACATCGGGGACGAATACGATTACTTGTTTATTTTTGTCCCAAATTTCACAAAGAAAGATGTATGTTTCTAAAACCGTTTTATTACTGCAAACCATCTTTTGGAAAGTTACAAACCTTATTTGCCACCAATAATCGAAAAGTCTCCAAAATCTTGCCAAATTAGTTACTGTGACAATGAAAACAATATCATAAGCTTTGAGCTATTTGTGGAAGTGTAGATTTTCCATACTTCACAACGATACTTTTTTTTTCTCTTACAACTTTTGTACACTTCACGAGAAACATTGTGCTCGACCAAAACAATGTTGCATTTATGTACCCAAAAGATCTCACATTACGTCTGAATATTTATTCTTGCTATGATTATAAATGTTGACCTATGATGTGGTTTGTATCTCTATATGTTAGTGGCGTCGCTTTACAATATTGTAGTAGTTGGGGTATTCTCATATACCAACTACGTGTGGCCTGAGATTTATTTTTATATTTAAATGTTGTTTTGTGTTCTGTTCTGTTCAGCAAGAGAAGAAAGGTTTTAAAATAATAAATGCTTTCAAGGTTAGATATAAGCGATCACGAGAAAATGGTTTACCATTCAAGATGGGTAACATTATAACCGAGAAAATTTTAAGCAGTATTGTCAAGTCTATGAATCCAGATATTAAGGCATAGTTCAAAGAGGTACATGTAATGATAACATTTCTATAAGTGCGGATACAGGTACAAATGCATCAGCAACAAAAAAACCGGGACACATTTTCAGATTCCTTATTTTCAGCTGCCATTTCAAATTAATATGTGTTATAGTTGTTAAACTAGCATATAGAGGCAGTCCTATGTTAATTAACCCAAGTGTAACTAGAGGCAATCCTCGCTTAAATAATGCAAGTGTAAACAGAGGCAAACCTAGCTTAAATAATAAAAGTGTAAATAGAGGCAAAACCTAGCTTAAATAATCCAAGTGTAAATAGAGGCCAACCTAGCTTAAATAGTCCAAGTGTAAATAGTGGCAAACCTAGCTTAAAAAACCCATGTGTAAATAGAGGCAAACCTAGCTAAAATAATACAAGTGTAAATAGAGGCAAACCTAGCTTAAATAATCCAAGTGTAAATAGAGGGAAACCTAGCTTAAATAATCCAAGTGTAAATAGAGGCAAACCTAGCTTAAAAAACCCATGTGTAAATAGAGGCAAACCTAGCTTAAATAATACAAGTCTAAATAGAGGGGAACCTAGCTTAAATAATCCAAGTGTAATTAGAGGCAAACCTAGCTAAAATAATCCAAGTGTAAATAGAGGCAAACCTAGCTTATACGAGCCAAGTACGATGAATGATCTAATTCCGTTTGCTGTTATGCAGTCATCATTAACTTCAGTTCATAAACTGTTCAGACACCTTCATTACAACATACATAAAACAGTAGTTAGATAGCGGAATAGTGCAAGACACAAAAGAAACATAATCTATACAGGTACTTAAGGAAATTGAGGCGCAAATAATGGATCCTGAAGAAACGCAGTTTGAATACTCTATTGAACCTCCTGGTGGTATACCATTACTGGAACAAATGTAGAATGATGCTGAAAATTTAAAGTTTGGACTAAAGAAAAGAAATGCAGAAATGAGGAACTGAGTGGATTAACAAGTAACTTAAAGTTTCTCATAAGTTTCATAGCAATGACCAACCTGGGGCTAACGAAGAACAAGTTCGTAGTATTTAATTTTATTCACACTACAAGAGAGATAATAAGGTACATAAAGGCTGTTCATGTTGCAGGCTCAAATATAGAAGCTTCAATACAGAAACAAGAGAAAAGAAGACAGGAATAATAAAACAAGAGAGAAATACATGACAGTGAAATAAAATCTTACAAAAATAAACGGACAAATTAAAATACATTAGTTTAGGGCTATTTGGAAGCAAAATTAGAATTTATTTCAAATTCAACGTGAAAAAAAACATAAATGTCCGTGAAAAAAACTAAAACTCCTATTTAAGGAAAAGTGTGTCACAATGCTGCTATGGCTGCATCGACACGAAAGATAATATCAACATTTGACAATGAATTATGATAAAGGTTCTTTAACTGGTCCACTGCAACCTGTTACTCATTGTGAATCATTTGTTGACAAAATTAAAAAGGGCTTATCCACTTTGTTTTTGTTTTTTTTTTATTTGTATTATGCAATTTCTTTGCCTCCTGTCTAAGATTACTTCTATTATTTTGACTTTCGGCCTTTGAAATACTTCTCTTTAATCTGTTTGAATGAGTTACAGGATTTCTGTAGCTTATTCTTGTCCCCCAATGATGTTTCCATTTTTCATCACTACTGTCACCACAAATGCATTGTCCACGTGTACTTTTGAGTCCGATATATACTGTTGTCACTTGACCTTTATGTTTTTATCTGTGTGATACCTTGCTGACCTAACATTAATAGTTTCGTTATCATTTCAATAGTGTCTGATTTTGGCAAACCAAACTGTTTAATAGATGCTATGTTTTGTACCCGTACAGACTATATATGATCTGAATTAACCCTGCAATAATTTGATTTGATAAACCGTTGCTTTTTTGCAAGAAAGTAGCAAGGTTCTTCGTTGTGTATCAGAATTCATTACATCAGATGACAATATGCTCCAGTACTTAACAGTATCTGATCCATAGTTACGTGTAGCTGGCGCAACAGTAGATATAGGTTCTCCAAAGTTTTGCTTTACATGTATATATTCCTTTCGTGGTCCACCATTAATGAAATATTTTTTTTTTCCTTTGAGGAATCTCCGCTCATGATGTTGAGGAATTCTAAAATTATTGCAGATCAAATTAAATTGCTTGATATCTATACTATTACATTTCAATGCATCGTCATTTACTTTATGTTCAGCATTTCCGACATTCGTAAAAGTTTCCGTTGTTTCTATAGGACACACTGGCTCTGAATATCATTGCATAATTTATTTCAGTAATCTCACAATGATTACTATCAAATAAAATTTCTCTAAACACTCGTGTGTAATATAAACACGCAGTGTTAAGGTATATTTGTTTTACACCATCTAGATGGCGTAAAACATTACTCTGAGATCAACTGATTTAGATTAATTCTGTGATAGATCTTAAGGTCTTAAGATTTTATGGATGATATTAAATTGTTCATGAGCAAAACGTGTCCAGGATGAATGCATATTGAGTATATTGCCATATATTCTTTGAATAAAATTTGAAAGAAATTTAAATATCTTCCTTGTATTTGTTTTTCAGCGTTTTCGAGACGTAGTTGGAATCATCTTCATTGTTTTTTTTTTTTTTTTGCTTTTGTTTCTTCAGTTTACGAATTCATATCTGTGATTTCATTTTTTGCAATGCTTGGTCAAATACCTATATCTTAGTTGCTTAATCACGAATTTCATGTGTACCATATTGTCGTGCATCCTTCATTTTCTAATGTGCTAAGCATTTTATATTTGTGTCCTTCTAAAAAATCGTTGTCGTACAAAAAAACCCACCTAAAAGTTGCCATGCCCCTTAACACTGGAATCTGTTTATTATGATTTCTCCATCATTACTGTCTTTTCTGAATTGTTGTTGACTGACCATATAAAAGCTTATTGGATCCTTGTGGTGTACTGTAAATTTAGCTGGATACAAAACTTGTATAGATTTACTTACATCAAATGCATAATGCGTCCCCTCTTTATGCCACACTGCAACAATCTTGCTGATGCCTATTTCTATGCTGTCATTGAAACGTTTTAACAAGACTTTAATTCCATCCAATCTTGAAAACAATACACCTCATCTCCTGATACTGAAATTGTTTCTTTTATGTTAAACTCGTTAAATTTTTATATCACCTCTTTAAAGATTACTGAATATAACGTTGTGCCATTATTTAACTTGGCACAAAGATTACTAAAACTATAATAATATAACGTTGTGCCATTATTTAACCTGACACAAAGATTACTAAATCTATAACAATATAACGTTGTGCCATTATTTAACTTGACACAAAGCCTAATATTTTCTAGAGCAAAATTTACAAGATTTTCACAAATCCGATCCCAGTGTCATTACGAATTTAACAAGTGTTTCGGAAGTTTTATCCACATTTAAGAAAGTGGGTTTCTTAAACACCGTCATCAGACTGTTTCATTATATATA
>JAECUM010026763.1:0-58312 GCA_016617855.1 Megalonaias nervosa | reverse complement strand
TTAACACATTTTAACTGCAGTGTAGCTTAATTACAAAATGGTATTAATCTAGAAGATGAAACATCCAACGGTGAACGATTAGTGGTGTTGGAACATGCATGGAAAACTGAACTCAAGCAATTTATGATGTAGGTTAATCTTTCAATCTAAAAAATTCCAACACTTGAAAAAACTGTCTTCATGTAGTTTCCCGACCTCTATCTGCCTTTTGCTACCAATGTGCTTCCTCACATCATCCCTGTCACCATGCCCAATGCTAAAATTTTTGACACACTGTGTGCAAAAAGCATGATGTATATTGGTGTTTGATGGCTGAATGCACTGCCAATTTTTGGTATATTCCAAACTAAACTTCACTTTTTGTGCAATAGATTTTTTTTTCCTTGGTGGTGAAGACGTTTTCAAGATGCAATGCCGTACAGTAATTCAAATCAGTGTTGGCGGAGCATATGTGGAGAAAATTTCCAGCTAGGCCCCTGTTTCTTTCAAAAGCATTTGTAAAACTACTCTTATATACAGCCCCCCCCCCATGGCCAGAATCCCTTGGCACCAACAAGTTTGTGTTCAAAAGTACCCCTCAAGAACGGCCACCCCTCCAACACGACCAGCATATTTGTACAAAAATGTAAAATGTTCCCCTCACAAGCAGCCACTTTTTATTTCAAATGAATCCAGAACCAATAATTAATTCATATCATGACGTAAGTAATCAGATTATCTCCATCATCGATACATGTCTCGCAATGTCAAGTTTCCATTACTGAAAGAAGTGTTGACTAAAGTACATGCAACACTAAGAATAATATTATATCATTGTCTATAAAAGCCGACATTTACAGGAAATGGGCTCAACAATGTTATGATAGAGTTTTGGGCTTCGCACATCTGTCGAGTTCCTCTTTGATGATTACAACCAGACGTAATTGTCAAGATCATAACAGGGTCAGCATAGGCTAAAAATAAATTTTGTGCATTAACACACAGAGAGAAATTAACCTTGAACAAAACAGGGTACCAGACAAAGACCGAAAAATCACAGCACAACACATTTATTGCTTCCTTTATGAAGAAGGCATTTCGTTCACTCTACAAAAGTTTCGTCTGCATAATTAAATCACATACAGTTAACAACAGCCGAAAAAATCACTACCAAATATTAACGTCATCACATAAATGGAGGCATATTTTTTTAGAAGAAAGTCGGTTATTCTACTCGACATCAGGTGAGGTGGGGAGGGGGTACTTGCCGAACAATTTTATGAAGAAAAGACTCAAATAAAACAATTTTATGTTGAAAAGACTCGAATAAACATCGTAACTGATAAGGAGGCTATTCAGCAGCAGTGGGAAAATGGAGCAAATGGAAAGAGAATTATGTATGTACCAAGATTTAAATGACGTTTTTGAAAGGTTTTGCAATGTGCAGGACAACAATACCCTCTTGCATATCACGCTTACACAAAGAATAAGAACTATTAATGTATATTCAGTTGATGTTGTTGTTGTAGGGTTTAACGCCATTTTTCAGCACAAGATAGGCTATACATGGCGGCCAGTATTACTGGTGGAGGAAGAACCCTGGCAAACCCTGGGAAGAACCTCCGACCCACGAGAAGCTACTGGCAGGCTTTCTCACGTACCCACGTTAGCCGAGCCTGAGTCTCAAACCCACACAGACAGAGGTGAGATGGCAGTGATCCGGAACGGTGAGCGCTTTAGACCACTCGGCCACTCAGGGGCCCTATATTCAGTTGAAAGAAGTCTATTATTATAACAAAAAGAACCTTTTAATGATTAATGTTACTTTTAAATGAAGATATTAAATGTTTTGAAGTATGTAACTTTCTTAATACGCACATTACATATACTTCTCACAAAAAATTTAGTCCCCCTCTGGAAAGGCCACCCATCTTATAATGCCACTTTCCGGGTGCAGAAGGGGTGGCCGTATAAGAGGGGGACCACTGTGTGTGTGTGTGTGTGTGTGCGTGTGCGTGTGTATATATATATTTTATATATATATATACTCTCTTCATAATCATCACAAAAGTTGGTCACAATTATTGCTGTCTCAATGACCATTAAATCAATAAATGTCAGTCATTGTTATGAAAGTTTCTGGTCTATATTATTCAAGTGTTTAGAGACTTGAAAGTAGAAGACCTGAGGCAAAAGTACACTCATGACCTGTTGCTGATAGTTGTAAGAGTTGCCAGCGTATCTATCGAGGATGCACAAAAGGCTGGTCTTGTCATTATATCCAATAATTTTTAGCTCACCAAGTGCTAAGGATAAGTGAACTTATGATATGGCTTGCATACATCTTGTCATCAATCATTCATTGTCCATCCATCAACAACTGCCGTTTTGATTAAATTAAATTACGCTAAAATGCATGCTACCGGGCCAGCTGTATGAATCGGCTCTAGTTCTACTAATGTCACAACTAGCAGTACCGGACCGTTTCAGCAACTGCTGATATAACGACTAGCACTTAGCGGGAAAATTTAAAACAATTGAGAATTGGGGAATTCATGAATCTTTCTCTGCATGTGGCATGAATCCATGAATCGCTAAATTCACACCAAAATCGCGAGGGTTGGCAGCTATGTACAAATCACAATTGGATTTTCCTTGCTGTAACCTTGAACATGAGGCAGGTGGCATAGCTATAGTAAATAACATACTATCTCATCGTGATAAAAACTTGCACAAAGTTTAATTAAAATATCTTCAGTGGTTCAAAAGTTTTCCTAAAGACAGTGATACAAATCACAGAATTACAATTTCCTTTGCATGAACTAGGTTTGTGGCAATGGTATATGGCACACTATCTTAAGTATATGGCACACTATCTTAATACACTGGTCATAGGTTCATGAAAAAAGTGGGGAAAAAAAGCAAAAAAAGATTGTGTGAAAATTACAACTGATCACAAAATTATTCTGGCAAATAACTTTTTGGGTGTCCCAAAAAATGGGGTGTGGGGTGGGTGGGTGTCATAATGTATGGAAAACTTTCACTAATATGCATCCGATTAAATATAAAGAAAACCCCAACAAACCCCGAAACAAGTCTCTTTTGCATCAGTCATTGTCTCTATTGCTTATCTTCACTCCAACTCCTGACTCTTGGGTTTGAAATCAATGAATTCTGAAGAACTCCATATAAAGTTTTATGACAACTTGTCAATCAAGGAGAATACACAAGCCATAATGTGTGCAAATTAATCCAAGTCCCTGTCGTGTCAAACTTTGAGAGATAAAATACCAGCCAACGTGGCCATTCAAGTTTCAGAGCTCATCTGGTTGAAATTAAACATAACATGTACAGTAGAACTTCGATTATCCGGCACCCAATTAACCGTCAGTCTCTGTTAACCGTCAGGGCATTGTACACCAAAATATTAAAAACAGGCACATTTACATATGTAGATATTATGATTTTTTTGATGACCCGGTCTATTGTATAATACTTTTAATGTACATATTCTATTCATAGCTGCCAACCCCCAAGTACAAAAATACTGATTGCTTATGACAAAAATACTGATTTTCAGGACTAAAAACTTATTTTTAAAATTTTAATGCACATGTAACTACTTACAATGTATACAACCATCAGTAAGGTAGGACAGTGCCTTACATAATTATTTTAATGTCAAAGATGCATGTGTTGCACACTTGCACCTTCTGGACGGGCACCCTGTTCCATTCGGGTGCCCATTCAGAAGGTGCAAGAGTGCAACACACTCAGACACAGGCTGTTTATAGGAGCCTTTTCCACACCTTGTTTATTTTTTTCCAACTATTATTGATTCCAATGTACCAATTGTCATTGATAATCTCAATTCTGTGTGATTTTCTTACTGAACTGTTTTCATTCTAGCATACGAGTAATCCTTTGCGATTTTACCCACAGGCACTCGATTCCGGGGAAAACTAATGTGTACACTCACCAATTAACACAAGGTAAGTAACTCTCGCCGGTCACAATCTGACCCCTCGATGACTCCGATCTAATTATCCGATACTATCTGCGCATTCAGACACTCATAATGTACACCACTGTAAAGAAGACACTCCACACCTGTCATCTGTTACCATTTAAGTAACCTTATTGATTCTGATGGGCCAATTTTGCAAAAAGTTTATCCATTGTGTCATGTTTTTCACAAACGGATGCCAATTCTATAACTCAACTTCCGGTCTACTTCGGTGTGAATGTGATATGATCGCAATTGCTTCAGCGATTTGCCAGGTTAAGCCGATTGGTTCTTTCGATGAGTGAGTCTTTTCAAACATCGCTTTCAATCGCTACATCTCGACTTAACCCGGCAAATCACTGAAGCAACGATCAAATCGCATTCACTCCGAAGTAGACCGGAAGTTGAGTTATGGAATTCGCACCCGTGTGTGAAAAACACAACGCAACGGATAAACTTTTCGCAAAACTGGCTCATCAGAATCAGTAAGGTTACTTAAATGGTAACGGATGACAGGTGTGGAGTGTCTTCTTTACAGTGGTGTACATTATGAGTGTCTGAATGCGCAGATAGTATCGGAAAATTAGATCAGTGTCATTGAGGGGTCAGAATGTGACCGGCGAGAGTTAGTTACCTTGTGTTAATTGGTGAGTGTACACATTAGTTTACCCCGGAATCAAGTGCCTATGATTTTACCGTCTGGAAAACGCGTGCAAAATAAATCGCCAGCAACCTAGTAACCGAAAGAGGAAGGTTCACTTCTAAAAGAAATTTAATAAACCGAATTTCAATCGAATTACATCAAGGTTCTCTCTGGTATTTATATACATCCAAGTTCAGGCTGAGTTGTGTATGATGAAGCAGCAAACTGATGTTTCTTAGCATTTTCGTGCTCTTCTATTTCATGTGCGCCGCCATGCTCAATAGCGAAATCACGTTACACAATTTCCAAAACGTAAAGTCTTCTCCTTTACTAGATGATTTCACAAATCTAAACAAGACGGCACAATTGTCCTTTCAGTTCTGTTTTCTTGTCTTTTCTGGTGAAAATTCTGAATATTCTGCTTTCCTATTCAACATGATTAGAAGTTGAATATTACGAAGATGAGACACAGTGGTAGAGGTAACTGCTTGCAAAATCCAATATGGCGGATAAAGACAGGCATGGTAGCCTCGATTTCGAATGAACCAATCATATTGTAGAACTGTATTCCTATATACATGCGATAGATTTCTATCAGAATGGAACCGAGTGCCCGTTCTAAATTGAAAATTGCAAGGAAATATTTATTTTTTTTAATTAGAAAACGTATTTTTGGCAAAAAAACGTACTCCCATATTCAGGTCCAAAATACGGGACAAATACGGAAAAAACGGGACAGTTGGCAGCTATGTCTATTATCTGTCTTTTCTCACATCCGCCATGGTCTCGGTCCCGCACCCTGAAGGATAATAGAAGTTCTACTGTAAATGCTAGGGTTCAAAAGTCATTTAAATGTCTAGTCTGTCAGGCAATGGCAACATCTACATAAAGATGATCTCCTACCCAACAGGTAAAGGAATCCTTTATTAAGATGCGTTCATAATTCTACTGCAGTTAATGCTCAGTAAGTCACCTAGTTGGCTATGCTATACAGACAAAAAGTTCTGGACAAATCATTAGCTAACATTTCTCAGAACAATGATTTACAAGGCCTGCTTCTTGTGAGATGAGATCATACACAGCCAGTATTGTATGGGCGATCCACAAACCACAATGCATACATATTTTTTTTGTAGCAATGCAACCATACCAATGTATTTACCCATGCACAATCTGCAACCAGCTTTGAGAAAGCATACAGACCCACATCGGTCTTTAGTTAAGGATGATTGCTTGTGAAATGCTGGATTATTCAACTTTTACAAAGTGATATTTTTAAACAGTATAGGGTCCAAACAATTCAAAGTCACTAATAAAGGTCTGTGTGCATTTTCTTCGGTTACTCCAAGCTAAACATCTACCTACAATAGTAAAGTCTGGGTCATTACAAAGAAATCTATTGGAAAAATTACCCTGTCACTAACTGCCCATAAAATAAAGTGGAGTATTTTAAATTTATCACACAAGAGCATAAAAACTTCATGGGTATGTTGCTGAGAGAAATTTTTCAATACAACACAATTATTGAGAACACATCAGTTTTCTGCAACAGAAAGCAAGCAGGTACAATTTATGGCAGGTGGAAAATTTCCAAAAGTCTAATACACATTTTTTCATTAATGATTTTATCATTTTCTTTCATAGCACTGTTATTGCAATTATTACAGTATGAATTTAAGTATTTATAACAATTACTGGCAGTTAAGGGCTTCACTGCAAGTCAAAATTTTGGTTAAAGTGAGTAATGTTCGGGTAATTACCCCTCCCTGGAGTTTAGTTTAACAGCGAAGTCCAAGTCAATTTTTGTTGTAAAAAAATATCAAGACAAGACCCTACACAGATGATCACAAAAACATCAGCCATCCAGTAACTGAGGGTGCAATTTTTTTCAGGGTGTGGCCTTAAGCTGAGACTTGAGGAGGGACATAGGTTCCCGCTTGATGCTGCCAGCATGAGGAGTGGGGCAGTTGGTAGCATGGTCCACGATGCTGAACACAAACTGGATGCATCCGACCTTGATGTAGCTGCCATGATGAAGCAGAGCTGTTCCCTCCCAACCAGCTCCACTTCCTCCAATCAGACTGGAACTACTTCCCTTACAATTGCACATTTTCTTCATCTGGAATTGAAGATGAAATCAGAAATCAAAGTATATTCTAAATACATGGTTCCCACACTTTTTTAAAGATAAATTTCCAGGTCATTTCCAGGATGAAATTAATTTTTTCAAGGTTCACATATGACCATTACTGAGTAGAATTAAAGAACATTACAGGTTTTAAATAATGCATTTTCTAAATCTAAAGATGTTTCTATTTCAGGACTCTACAAAACATTCAAGTCAGAGAAGATGAAAACCACAAAATGTATCACACAAAAACAAATTTGACTATGTTCCTATAAATTGGCATGTAAGGTCATTACAAATACACAGAATAAAAATTCTAACTTTACTTGTGTGGCTTGCATTATTATGCTACTTGTGTGACTTGCATTATGTTGCTATTTGGAAACAACATAATGAATATAAATTAGTTTTGTTTCCTTTCAAACCTTTAATTCTAAAGAATTCAATATCAATATATATGCATATTATACAAAGAAAACATATCCTATCACAGTATGAAAAAACAATAAACGCAAAGTATTATAATCTTATCTTATAAAGAATAAAGTTTAACCCTGAATTTATTTGTGCCACTAAAATCTCAAACAAGATTTTTCAAACAACCTAAACTCCTTAAGATGATTCTGTTAAAAATCCATCATTCATTTAAATTTTGACAAAAGACCTTCAAAATTATAAATGTTGTATAAATAAGGACTTGATTTTCTGTAAAATCAACTTTTCTTCTAATTCAATAAACCAGTCCCCAAACCTGTATTGATACAGGGCCTCGTATCGTTTTTTAATAAATAATACAAGTGACGACAATGTCCCATTTCTCCGGCGTTCTATTTAATATCTGAAACCAATGCTTCAAGCTACGCATCACTATGCAATAGTTTCGCACCAAAGTTCAGCTCAGAGATTCAACATTTGGAACAACAAATATGGCTTAAAACGAATAGCAGTCCATTTTCTAATCTGGGTTTCCTCCACATATTCCCACCTTATTTTTCACACTCAGACATTTAGTTGGGATGTGGGGTCAGAAACTGCATACAGAAAATTTGGAATTAGCCGCCACCATGTGGTAGAGGCATATGGTAGTCGCTTAACAACGGGCCAAGCAAATTTGAACGCTGTTATATTGACTCATACCTGCATTAAATCAATAGCAAAATGAGTTATTTTCTCAGAATGGCAAGTATTATAATCATTATGACTTTAATCTGATGACAGACTAGATGAAACCTGATCTGTTACTCGCCATCTGCATTACTAGTTACATACTTCACAATTCACAAATCTCAAACAACATCAAAAGTCCAATAGTCATGTGACATCAACAACAAACTCCTTTTTAATACTGTTATACAAAAATTCAATTATACTAAATGAAAGTCAGATACCTTTTGTAAAAACCAGAAAGAACATATTTATTTGAAGAACAACAACAAGAAACCTGTCGCTGTCGCAGCAATCTGGCCAGTCAGATTCATCAAGCAGAGAGCATGTCAATGTGATAGTCACTTGATACAACAAAACCTCGGTTGTTGTTCTCCGAATAAATATAGAGAATTTTGGGTTCTTTCATTTTTGTATTTTTATTACAACCAGTATATGACTTCATTTATTATTTTTTTTTTTCTAAAACATTTGAAATGGGTTATTATTGACATCACATGACTACTGGATCTATGATGTCATGAACATGTGGGTTGTGAGATTTGAGTACTATTGCGACTACCAACTCAAACTGTGAGTACCAGGTCAAATTTCAACAACGCCGTAGTTTTATTTTGTCTTCCAGAAGATTAAAGACATAACAATTTTAATACTCACAACTTCTAAGAAAAAATAAATAATTTTCATATAAATTTAATGCATGCAACAACATTCATGTTTGCAAGGCCATCTGGTAAGCAGCTATGCTTGCCACCACTTTGTTGGTCTCTTGTGATGCTAGACTGGTTTTCATATCTTCCATATAAGAAAAGATATGGATTTCAAGCTTTCTGTTGAAAAAAAGAAAAAATCTAATCTACTGAGCCTCTGGATTGACTCAACAATTATGTATATGGCAAGCACCCAAATGATCCATACTGTGACCTCAGAATATTCTGGTCAGAAGTTGTTAAATTTAACTCAATCAATTCAGTTACAACTCAATTATGTAATTGTTTCGGGTGTCAGGTGGTGGCGGAAAATTACTGGGTTTCCCCCCCGACTTTCATCAATATTTGCAAAATTCAAGAACTTTTCACAATTGGGAAAAAATTATCATTCCTCCCGACTTTTTCCCCGATTTCCTGGTAGCGTGGGAACCCTGTAAAATATGACAAGCCCTTATGGTAACAATATGTTGCCACAGAGGTGGGCAAAGTGATGCCCAATCTATACAAATAAATGGAATAATTCTAAAAAGATCAATCAATCTTCAGGAGACACTGAGGTGAAGCTTCATAGTACATTTGGTTGAAATCAAACATAACATGTTTACAAGCCCTTTAAATGAATAGTCAGTTGGTCAAAGGGATTAACTGCATAAAAATTGTCAAAATCTCATTTACAAGCTCATGCTAACACCATTGGTGGGCGAAGGCTTCACGGTAAGTACGTATGTATAACCTAGATTCCTGTGTAAATGAGATCTCTGTAAAGTCGACCCCACTTTTTTATGGCTTTTAAAAACGAATTTCAAACTTTCAGAGAATTAAATCCAACTTATGGAAAAGGAAAATACAAACTAAATCAAAACTTTTATGCATCAAATACAGTGCCTATAAAGCAAAGCACAGAATAATATACAAAGAAAAAAAATGGTTGTTGTGACCTGAATGAAAATGGGAGCAATATATTTACTAGTAAATACGAATGATAAACAACATTTACAAGAAATGGACAAACAGTGCATACCATACATGCATCTCTGAATGGGAAAGGTGCCATGAAAATGTAATTAATATCTGAATTCAGTCTTTGTATTACTGACATCTAGAGTTTCCAATACCCCAACAGACCTGACAACCCGGACGAGACTGTCTCAGTAAGGCAGTTGATTTTTTCCCATAAGTTTGACCAGTTTTCAGTAAAGTGTAACAAAATATCATAAACTGCTATTGTAAAGCTGAAAAATGTATTTGAAGGTTTGGTATTCAAAACTACAGTGATGGTAAAACATTATGTTCAACTGAAAAGTTTGTAAAGTGCACGTAGACCTTATTTACTAGTTCAGTTGCACAAACTTCAGTTCCAAACTCATGCAGCTCAATGGGTTGCTGCTCTCCACTTGTCATAATTCTTTGATTTTTTTTCTCCATTTCACATGACAAGAGCAATCCATCATATCTCCTGCCACAAGACATACTAAAACTGGCAAGTGATGTCCAATAAACATAACTGTGTCCTTTCCTGTTTTTATTCACCAGAATCTGAATATTCCATTTAATCCTTCTGTGCTGATTACTAACACTTTTCAAGAGCCCTTTTGTCTTCAACATGTGTCGTTTGCTGGACGGCATTTAAAAAAAATTCTCTAATCAACAGTTTGATCATGCAGACACTTTTCATGAAAAAATATGTGCAGTTTAGTGTCTGAGGTACTGCTGTAGAGTTGTCTGGTTCCCTAACTCCACTAAATCTAATATGAAACCTGGATCAAAAACACGGATGAACCAATTATCCAAATTTTTCAGCAACAATCATTTTTCTGTAGTTTTTGCTTTTATTCCGTAAGTCAATATTTTAAGGGTTATTTTTGTAAGGCTTGCAGCAAAATTGTACGGGTTGGCAGGCCTGCCCCCAGTTTTATAAACTTATTTGTATGTTGGGCTTATAAGACAATCACTGCTCTAAATGAATACAATTTTCAGTAAAAAAACAAACCATAAAATTATAAGTGAACATAGATATAGTACATTGTCCTTTTCAATATTTAAGATTTATATATTGATAAATATCAAAGATTTGTAATAATATATTGATAAAATTGTATAAATCCATTAAATAATGTTAATCAGTATTTAAATAAAATATGTAAAGTATTATTGAAGTTCACTTTTGTATAAAATCAAAGAAGGGTCTAGAACAGAGGTCTCAAACTTAGTGTTTTATCTACAAATGGCTTCATGTAAGTCATATGACTCAACAAGGCAAAAAACAGTAGCCAAAATCCAAACCTATGAGTCCTATTCAAGCCAATGATCAGTATAAAGTAGTTTTTAAAAAATAATTACATTGTTTAAATACACAACAAAAATAATAGTTATATAATGTGACTAAAGCCTATAAGGCAGTTCCTTTGCCAGAAGCATCTGAACATTCTATATTTGTTAAAAATCTTGTTGATGGTTTCATATCATCAGAAATAATCTGAGCATATATGACAAGGCGTTTATTGTTGGCTATGTCAGTACTTTCATCTGCCATTGCTGTCACAAATGACGAATTTTGCAGTCACATATAAGATTATCCTCAACAACATTTTCATAGGCTCTCCAGTACCTCTGAACAGGTAATAGCCAAGTCATACTGAACGGCGGAATTCTTCAAAATGCCAATGGCATCTATTTCTTTAGCTGTAAAGTCGTGTATTAAATTAAGAAGAGATTTGTATTTTAAAAAACGGATGTCTTTCACACTCAGCCAATGTACACACTTAAGTAGCACTTTCGCTGCTATATCTTGTTTGTAAAACTGCATTAAAATTTGCCTGGTGTTGTGAACCTTCCAGAGGTCTCTGAAACGCTTAATCACATGTATTTGGACGCCAATTTTTTTTATTGGGACGCAGAAAATCACTTAGGCTGGAGTCCTCCATACACATGTAATAGGTGGGCGGCAAAATTCAAAGACTTACCAGTCCTGCTTCAGCTACCTTCTTAGTGAGAAATTGTATTGATCACTTAGCTGTGCTAATATTGGTGAGCGTACACATTCATTTATCCCCGGAACCAAGTGCCTGTGAATTACTGAATTCAGTGGCTGAAAGACCCCTTGATGTACATGTTGTCATTATAAGAGTACATCAAAAGAACATGATGCAATAGCTGGGCGACAAGTTCAAAGGCTTTGACTGGCGGCTGGGTGGGAAAATATACTGATATTTACAGTGATTGAATTCAGAGGCAGAAAGACCCAGAGATGTACTTGTGGTCATTTGTAAGAGTACATGAAGTAAACAATTTTAGGTTTCATAATTGTGTTCATTTCCGAGTGTAGCGGAATAAGCAGTGCACGTGACCTTGGAATCAAGATATGTTGAGACTTGGACAAAATGCCATTCACAAATTTGGATAGTATTTGGAGTTCAATCAACAGTTTTCTGGCAACCCAGCATGCCTTCCCAGTGTACTGTTATGAAAGTTATTGTTTTTTTGCACATTTGGTCATCAAGGTTTATTTTAGCCTCTGTACATATATGGCAAAACATAAAGGCGTCTTCACTGTCACATTCTCCACTCGACTTAACTTCTTTTTGAAAACGTAGCCAGCTGTATGTTTTCAACCATTGTTGCACAAAATTACGTTTTATCTTACATGTAACCGTTACCTCATCTTAAGATGATGAAGGCTCCACTGGTTCGATAGTAATACTATTATCGATGGTCGGTTGTAAAAACACAGTCCAAATGATAATTTTGTTGGTTTCGGATCTATTTTAAGTTCTTTTTTTATACCTTGGACGCCATTTTCATTCGAACGCTGATAGTATCTTGGAACAACGCAAGGCATATAATTGAGGGAATGGAAATTGTTGCTTCTTTGCGAGACAAGGATGCGCATAAACTAATATTTTCTGGTGAGAATCACTGTAAAATCACATGTTATTTTTTGCCTCTTTCTTGTTTGTGGTTATTTATAGTTCTAACATCCTGTTGCTACAAATGATGTGACGGTTACAGGTCACATAAGGTCAGCTCCAGGCTCCACACTCAGTTGTAACCCTATGTATTATGATAACATCAGCGTAAGAAACTGATGTGCGTGTGTTTTCTCTGTTTGAGCAAGTTGTAATCTAGCCAATGAAGTAGTCAGACCAAACCTTTATTTTGTGTTAATCAGCAAAACATAACAATTGGGTGCGTCAATTTACATACCGGTGATGATTTTTAGACCAAACCTTTGTTTTGTGTTAATCAGCAAAACATAACACTGGGGTGCGTCAATTTATGTAACATCGTTGACTTTTGTGCATCAAATCGGAAAATTCTGCGTATTTGACGCATGACGCATGGGTAGATAAAACAATGAACTTGAACCACCCTGAGGGCCACATGAGGGCATTTTTGATGGCCCAAGGGCTGCACCACCTTTGTTATTTCTCATGACACCTTGTGATGCCAATCATTTTGTGGGCCACAGATATGGCTTGGGGGGCTGCATGTTTGAGACCCTGGTCTAGAAAGTATTGCAAATGCACATATACTATTTAAAATTTATATAAACCAAAGCAAATTATATAAACCAGAAGCAAACATTAACTGAGAGAGCTGAATGGTTGTCAAGCTATTACAGTAACTTCTCTCTATTCCCAGATTTAAGTTGTGCACTTATTCCTCCCTGTGTATCTATCCAAATGAAAAGTTAAAACTCCTTCTTAGCAGTCTGAGCTCATGCAAGTTTGATATCCTCTTGCCAATAGTTTAAACATCACCGTAGATACCAAAAAAAATATAATATCAGGACAGTTTCTGTGTGAGAATATACAAGCGAACGGAAGTTTTGTTTGGGATATCTCATCACCAATACTTGTGTATATACACCTTGTCATTCTAGCCAACATTTACAGCCAATCAAACACTTAAAGTTGGTTTCCGCAGTATATAAACAAATTATCTGGAGATGACAGCTTCGTCATACACACAGTTGTCTGCTTGCCTGTATTGAAGATACATAGGATTCACTTGTATTTATGAGATATCAATACCTATGAACCTTATGGATGATACAAACTGTTAAGTGCAAGTCATAATGACAATACCATATATAATCACTATTAAGTCAAGTCAAACTACAAACAACAAAGAGCCTGATCTGCCGTAGCATAATGAACCTGCAGTTTAGGGTCTTTGTTCTCTGTTCTACTGATTACTCCTAACAAACTGCACTGACCAAGATCTGCCAGTGCATTATGTAATGGCAGATCTGGATCAGTGTAGTCTGCAGTTGGACTTGACTTAAAAGTGAGTACATATGACAATTAAAGTCATTATTTATAAATATTTAAACTAATAACAAAAATGACTTTAACATATTTATTTTAAAGCAAAACCACTATAACTTGTTCCCAATAAATAAACAAATCCACAGCAAGTCTATATAACATAGCTGATACATGCATACCTCTCCAGACTTTCCCATCATTTTAATTCTCTCCATTTCATTCGCTTTCATCTTGGCTTTGCTGTTGTTGCTGATCATATTCCGTACAGCTGCCACCACTGACGATGTTTGTGGGGCTGTACAAGTTTTTTCCGAGAAGTCACAAGAGTATAAGACATTGTCAACTGTGGTTCCATGCTCACTGTAGTTCAACAGTTCATAATGCTTGCTTGTCTGCAAATGAAAATTTAAAAACAAGTTCACCATGATCAGCATGTCAAGCCCATGTGGTAAAATGCTGTTGTATGCATCAAGATGTATCCATATACCAAGTAACACGACTTTCTCGCTAAATGTACTCAAGAAATTGAACACATTAAACACCGATATTAACCTAGAGAGTGGTTGGACTAACGTATGGATGGATGGACAAGCACATAGATTCCAAATTCATTGGTATGTCAAATTTCTGACAAAGTGGGAGGTTTTTTTTAAAAAAAAGTGCAAATGAGAGACTTTTCAAAACAATCTTTGTTCAATTACAATTTTCAGATCAAATCAGAGTCCATTACTCATGTCAATATTCCATAGAAATGAAAGTTGTACTTTTATATAACGCTGCAAATTTCACTGTATAAACTTCAGGGATTTGTTTCCAGGTAAAATAGGCAAATAATGGAGACAGGATTTTCACTATGTTTAACATGCCCAAATTAAATCCAAATGTGTAATTTTTCAATTCTACCATTCAATCAGCCTGGGTCGGTTACCATGGCATGTCCTTAGCCAATGTACTTTATCTGAATTGCCACAGCACTAACTAACCTACTTGTGTTGTTGTGCCATAAAAATGCCAAACCAAAAGCAACCCTTTTACGAATCTGAGCTGAGAACAGACTCCTACTAAAAAGTTTAAAAAATTGCTGTGTATCTTCAAAGTAACCAATATTTGCCATACTCCAAATGCATACTGAATTCATCAAGGAATTAACTAGATATAAGTAAATAATAAACTAGCTAAAACTCCAATGCAAATCTTCATGCTTCTGACCTGACCCTAAGGTCAACCAAATGAAAGTGATCCATCAATAGCAATCTTCAAGACGATTGGTTTCCTCCTGCAACTTTACTTTTACCAAACTGATCGCTCCACTGGTGTCCAAATGGATGATCTGCTCTATGTATACATTTGATGACAAGATACACTGCAGTCTAAAGTCAGATATAAATTTATTGACTTGGGTGCAGCAGATGCTCAATGCTAAAATAATTGCAACATACCTCATCGTAGAAGATGAATGCATGCTTGGAGGACACAAAGTGGCACATCCCAAATTGTGTCAGACACACATCCATATCGGCTCCTGAAAAGAGAATAAATAATGGGTTCATGCAGATCAGAAGAACTGAAATCCAATGACTTTTTTCATTGACCTGTTATCAGTTTTCAAGGACTTTTCTCTGTATCATGTGTTGTACTTCCAGTTACTAATTAAAATACAAGAAATATAAACAGTACAGATATACATAAATGTAATGAAATATGAAAGGCAAATGATAATTCCAGTTTAACTGGACCCAAATATTAAACACTGCTCTTCAGCTGCTCAGTGTGCTGTACTTTCTCCTCTAGCAACAACTCCAGTGCTGTCACTTGCTCTTTTTCATCTGCCAATTTCAATTTCCTTTATCAATGTCAAATGTTGAATTTGTAGAAGCTGATACTTTAGACAGCTATGCCAATTCCTGCAATAGCAATGTTTTTCTTGAACATGATACTAAGCACTTTGTGTTTTGAGGCCACATCTTTCTCAGCCACTTAACAATGCACTTTCTGGACATTTTGAGCAGATCACCCATTAAAAACATTATGTTGCAAATTAAATGCCCTTGCTTGGCAAAGTGAAGGAATGCACATCTTAGTGACATCATGAGCAAGGGATGCTATGCAAAATGTCTGAATACTTCCTGTGGATTCTAATCATAGCAGAACAGATAGAAAAAGATGGAAAAATCAAACCATTTCAAATCCAAGCATAACATAAAATAGATAACTCATAAGCAAATATCGTATTTGATTTTTAAGCAATCTCTCAAATTCAAGGACTTTCAATGATCTAAGTGAAAAATCAACGACTTTCAAGGCCCTGAAATGATGTATTCATTTTTCACTGACTTTCAATGACCATTAGTGGCTCTGCAAACCCTGTAAATGGAGGATATTTCCTTCTATTGAATGAATAATGATATGTTTAATCAAGTTGATGAAAAACTATTTCACAAGCTGTGAAGCCACAAGTAAACTACTATAGTGTCCCACCCACAAGGTGAAATAAATCCACAGATTACTCATAACAAGCCAATTTTTCTTTTAAGCTAAAATGTACTGGCTAACAATATGTGTAACAGACACAATTAACTGATTTTTATGGTATTCCATGTGATGTCAGCTGTTTACCATTTGTTTTGCAGTCATTTGTGTATATAGTGGTCCCCCTCTTATAAGGCCACCCCTACTGCAGAAGGAAAGTGGCCTTGAAATGAGGGTGGCCTTTCTAGAGGGGGATGACAAATGCGAATAGTAAATACATATGAAGAAAGTCACAACTACATTTAATTCTAAAACATTTAATATTTTCATTTAAAAATCACATGCATGTTGTGAAATCAATGTGAAACAAACTGTTTCATCATTTTCAAAAGAATGTTATGAATAACCATTGATATAGTTTTAAAACTGTCTTTATAATGATGTTACAGATCACATCATCTGTCACCAACAGACATTTAAATACAATAAAGATGTTCCCAAGAATTCTTATGCTTGAAAAATGTATCCAGTGTCATTTGTCCCATGCTTTCTACAACTCTTCTTTATCTTGTTTAAGAATGTCTTGTGTTTTCATAATTATGTCCAGAAGTTCAACATTGTTTGTTGCGAGGCCGTAATCCATCAATTCTGTGGAATGTAACCATGCAGTCTGCAGTGTTAATGCACTGTTTGAACGGGTTTTGATCGTCACATATTGTGTCACTGTCAGTCACTTTCCTCATCCTGGCATGTTTCACTGGAATTTCTAGCACCTTGTCATTAATGACTCCCAGTCATCACTAATTGTGTTCTCTGTAGCTAATGCATCATCACACTGAACATAATCCATAAGGGTTGTTCCAGGTGGTATAAGGGGCAGATAGTCCTCTTCATCCCAGTTTTCCTCCTCTGCCTCTGGTACACCCAATACCTCTTGGAAAAACCACATTTCTGAAAGCACTTTGCTGATGTCAGCCACTGGATTGCATCCAGTATAGTCACCTTTTGTGCTATCTCCGATGCAGCTGTTATATTATCCATCAGGAACAAAACATGTCTCAGCAGCTTTCTCCTGTAGTTCAATCTGACCGTCTGGATTATCCCTGCATCCAGGGGCTGAAGTTTTGAAGTTGCATTTGGAGGAAAGTATGAAACCTTGACATTTGACAAATCCAGTTTTGGGTGTGCAGCACAGTTGTCAAGGAAAAGCAGGATCTTTCTGTTCCGCACTTTCATCTGCTGATTAAGTTTTTTGATTGAGGACTCAAATATCTGTCCTGTCATCCATGCTTTTCTGTTTGCCTCATATGTAACTCTCAAATGTGTCCGGCTATATCCCTTAAAGTACCTTTGATTTTGCGATTTTCCAATCACCAGTGGCTTCAGTGTCTCACCAGAACAACTGGTGCAGAGCGAAACTGTAAATCTCTCCTTTGTTTTTTTTCCCACCTTTAAACGAGTCCCCTTTTTGTACCAGCGACTTTGTTGGTAACAGTCTAAAAAACAAACCAGTCTCGTCGCAATTAAAAATATCCTTGCTGTCATATCACCTGCATATATCCTTCAGTCTTTTGCTCCAATCGTCGACAATTTCATTACTAACATCAGCTGATTCTCCACCAAGGACAGAACACTTAATATTGTGTCAGACTTGAAATCTGTGTAACCATCCGTTACTTGTGGTGAAGTCATCATATCCCATTTCAACTGACAAAATTGTTGCTTTTTCTTGGATCATTCGACCGGTGAGTGGAATGTTCTTAGCACACGCAGTGCAAAACCATTCAAAAACCTTGTCATTCAAATCAGGATACAAACATCTCCTGGCTCTAACAATATTCCTTTCTCTGTCCATTCCACCATCCCATTTCTGCAGAATTGTTTCCCTATCTTTCTCGATACTGTTTATCTGAGTCTTTCCGACACAAAATTTTTCTGCAAGGATCCTCGAACTATCCCCCTTTTTGGCCAGTTGAATTACTTTCACTTTCTCTTCTAAGCTGAGAATTTTTCTTTTCCTCAATGACATGTTGATCTTTTTGCAATAAATTATTCCAATGTTGCCAACTACAAGACTGATAAAACAATTTTTCTGCATTTAAACAAAATGCCATGTTTTTAAAGGCAGTGATCTTGTCATGTGATTCATTAGTCGCAGTCCGGTACCCAACTGTTTTTACATTTCTTTTCACTAAGTGAGAGAAGCCAAAACGGCTTCAATATGTACACAGATTTGACCTTAACAATAGCACCTCATGGCTGTTAGGAATCGTGATCATGACAATTATTGTCAGTAGTAATAGCCACTAATTATGAAAGTGAACAAGCTCAACATCTTACTAAGGGAAGCCATAAAAGCTATCAAACCACTTCCCGCTGACTTGTGTATTGTACATCAATACTGCCACTTCTCAGCTGTTACTACTTTTCAATAATTGTAATCTTAACAGTTATCAGAGTGACTAAACCAGACATCTCATGATAACACTGCAGTAAGGCTAATTGGATTACGTGTACTTACCTTTTGTATGGATTAAAATTTGAGTCTTTCTCAGCTTTATGGAATAAATGTAAATGATATAATATTAACCACAGTGGTACATGTACTTTAGTCAACACTTCTTTCAGTAACGAAAACCGGACATCGGGAAACGGAAATCAGATTACAGTAGTCCCCTTCTTGAACGGCCCCCCTCACCAGCGGCCACCCACAGAATCTGACAGCAACGATGCATTTGTGTTCAAAAGTACCCCTCACGAAAGGCCACCCCACTAACGTGACCAGCGGCCAGCATATTAGTGCAAAAATATAAAATTTACCCCTCACAAGCGGCCGCATTTTATTTTGTAATATGTATCCAGAACCAATTTTATTCATAATGTGTGTTAAGTAATCCGATTTCTGTTTCCCGATGTCAGGTTTTCGTTCCCGAAAGAAGTGTTGACTAAAGTACATGTACCACTAAGGTTAATATTAAATCATTTACGCCTCACGAGAAGCCGCTTTTATTCCATAAAGCCGAGAAAGACTCAAATTTTAATCCATACAAAAAGGTAAGTACACGTAATCCGATTGGCCTTACTGCTGTGTTATCATGAGATGTCCGGTTTAGCCACCCGCTCGCATATCATGCTTACACCAAGAATAAGAACTATTAACGCATATTCAGTTGAAATAAGTCTATTATTATAACAAGAAGTACCTTTTAATAATTAATGTTACTTTTAAACGAAGATATTAAATGCTTTGAAGAATGTAGCTTTCTTACTGTGTACATTACATATACTTCTCACAAAAAAATTATTCCCCCTCTGGAAAGGCCACCCGTCTTATAAGGCCACTTTCCCGGTGCAGAAGGGGTGGCCGTATATGTTGGGGACTACTGTACTTAACACACGTTATGAATAAAAATACTGGTTCTGGATACATGTTACAAAATAAAATGCAGCCGCTTGTGAGGGGTAAATTATATATTTTTGCACTAATATGCTGGCCGCTGGTCACGTTAGCGGGGTGGCCTTTTGTGAGGGGTACTTTTGATCGGTGCCGACGAATTCTGGCTGTAAGGAGAGGGTGGCCACTGGTCAGGGGGGCCGTTCAAGAGGGGTGTTACGTGTAGGCTCGTACAATAATAACAAGAGAAAAGAGTGAAGTCAAGAAGCTTTGTATATTTTAACAAAATAATTTATTTCCCTAGAAAACAATGTAAAAATTGGAAATAGGACTTACGGTTTGTGAATATAATCCAAAATTTAATCTTAAGAATGAAAAATACAAGTCCTATCACTAAACAGTTCTAATAAAATCCAAGTTCGAATCTCGAAGATGTTCCAATATGGAGACGACGTCAGAAGAGTGGTGGTCGTTGTACAAATGGCAACAATTCCTCAATTGAATCACAGTTTGTTTCCATGTAACTCCAGAATAAATTTCCACTGGATTTCTTTCTCCAAGAATTTTTATAAAAAAGTACACTCGTTTGGTTTTCTAGAGAATAAATTATTAAATTCCAAAAACAAATGAACTTCAAAAACAATCTGGTTTCAACAATTGAAACCTCTCGAACCCTCAAGGTTTTAAAATACAACTAACTGAAAAGCTCTCAGAAAGGGTATTAAACCCAACTAAAATATCATCCCGTTCTCACATGATAGGTCACGTGGTCTCTTAACACTTGAACAACGCAATAGAGAAAATGAAATTTGTCACGTAGTAAGAACAGCCCTATCTAAATACCAGATTCTCACTGTGAAATAAATTTAAAAATAAAACATTGTTTATTCAGACTACACGTAGGCTGAAATGACCTTGGCAATAGCCAGTCGTTTTTGTGTAGTGTTTACAAATTCTATGTACCATAGTGAGTTAAAAATAGTGCTAATGCAATATCTTTTGCGTTCCATACAAACAAAATTTAATTGAAAAAAAATATCGAATCCCGTGAAAATAATCATTACAATGAAATGTAATGAAACAAAATTAAAATAAAAAAGAATTTTAAAACTAACACACAAGCAATTTAATTACATATATGTAACAAGGGGGACCACTGTATTAGCATAGAAAATCAGTAATAAGATAATTCTCTTTCCAAATTCAAGGTAAAAAAGCACATCAACCAAAAAAAAAAAAAATGAAGAAAAAGAATATAAGCATACTGTGGGATTTTTAACCTAGTACTCTTGCATTACAGGTGGTCATGTGTGTGAGTGATTTAGATTTTTAACGTAGCTTTAATAATTTTCAGTCATAATGCTACGATGTCTGCAGTGTGGAAGTTTATAGTGATGTCTAGCACTGGGGCATCATGCCGCAGACATGTAGAATGATGTCCCACCCAGTCACATTATCCTGACACCAGATTGACCAGTCCTAACACTAACCTCTTAATGCTGAGCACCTAGCGAGGCAGCTGTTAGTACCATTTTTATAAGTCTTTGGTATGACTCGGCCAGGGTTCGAACCAGTGACCTCCCACATCTGAGGTGGCCGTTCTAACCACTAGGCCACAAGAGCAGTCAACAGGTGATCATACCACCTGACCGAGCAAGTGACAAAATGGTGGATCAAATTCAGTGATCAAAATACACCACTCCCTCGATAACTTGCGCACAATGGGGTCCAAAAACATTGACCGTGTTATAAGCGAGGGCGCGAGTTATCGAGGGACCTACAACAAACAACAAAACTAACATAGGGATCGACGTAGAGGCAAAAGGGTGGCGGGATGGGTTGGCATGTTAGTGTTGAATACTCAATTAATAATTGTGCTAAGATTAACTGTGAATAAATATCTCTTCATAGTGGTGTACTTTGTTTACTTTATTCCTCACACAGTAACATTAATTTCAGGATAACTTACAGTATATTGAGGAGATCATCAAAACATTATTCTACATGGTTTACATTCGCTTAACACATGTACGACTTCGCACATTGTGTACTACGTCACAAATTTTTGGGTTGAATTAGATAAATTCTAGTTTTATTGTTTGATCCAAAGTAGACATTTTTTATACAAAAGAGCGACACTCATTTCGAAAAAAAAAATGTCGATCAAACGATGGGTAGATTTGATTGCGGTAGAAATGAAAATTTTTTTTTTTACAAGGGTTAACCATTACCAACATGAATTTAATGGGTCTACAAATTTTAAAATAATGTAAATTAGAACACGATAATACTTGCAGTTTGTGACACGTTTGACAAATATCACTTCACATTTTGAAAACATCTGTTCATTCTTTTTTTGTGTTACTCTTTGATTTCTCTGCCGCCTCTGTGTATTGTTCACGGATGATTATCTCTCTGAGCTGGTATGGATAATTACATGCGGCTTCCTGATTCGCTGAGCGTATTTCTCCCGACAATGAATTTTGTTTAATTCTATGTCGACGCTGGAATCTCCAACGCCATCCATGGCTTGCCCTCAAATGAGATTCATTCTCCATACTTTCTGCCATTTTTTCTGTTTGGGCCTTGAGAATTGTTCCAGAGATGGGAACACCTTGTTCACGTTGCTGTGTGAACCATGCGTACCTTTAAATATTATCGTTAATTAGTTCTCCATCACTGTAACAAAACACCACGTGCATTTTAAAATGAGTTCAGAAGCCCTTTGATGTTTTCTTATCCAACAAAAATTACATCTCAGTACATGCTAAAGTGAAGACCACAGACCATTGGTCAACTAGTCTTATTGTTTCATTAGTCATACAAACATAAAATATAAAAACCTTGTCATTTTCCATCGTAGATTTGAAAGTCACGGACTCCGTTAAATTGATTCATATATATATACATATACTATATTTTTAAGTGCTTGTTCTGTTTGACTTGGATATAATTAACATTTCATTACAAATCTATTCTATGATATACCCCACTATTATCTTTATTGGCGAGTTCGAATAACAAGTGATGCATATGATCGCTTGTCCTTATAACATCTACTATATGGACAACGGCTTCAATAGCACATTGACAGACTTTCATTTCCCTAAAGCGAGCCTCATTTCCCTACTGGCAGCCTCGCTGATTTGACCTCTTTAGTCAATACTTGGCCTCAATCTGGTTTCAACTGGAATAACCAAAGCGTTAAGCATGTTTAATTACCATGTAAATAACACTGCATAGCCATGTGGTTGTTGGGACAATGTACATCGTAATTAAAGCAAGAATGAATTGTTAATTTAGCGGTGTTTATTGCTAATGGAATATAGTAGGGTTGTAATACATGAGGATTATCCCACTCGTCAGGTAACTGAAAATAGTCTTTTTCTCTTTGCAAAAGCTACAAATAAAAACCACACTGAATAAATACGGTCTTGTACACTGAAAAAATTTGTTTGATTGATCTCTCTGGTGCACGTGCGCGCACACACACACGTGCGCACTCACACGCATTAACTTAAACATGATTTCAAGTTCTTTATTTTTTATTGCAATTTGATAATGAGATTATTGTTGCGGTAAAAATACAACTTGCACTTAATTTCTTGACAATGTGGACCGTATCGTTGCGTACAATTTACCAATAAATAATACCCATAACTTATACATGTTCAAACCATCTTGATCATTTTGCCAATATTACACAACATAACAGCTACATATGTTCTAAATGCAGACGAGCTTGCACACTGAGACATAATCCCCTCTCTCTCTCTCTCTCGTTCGCTAATAACAACAAAATCTTTTTGAGTACTTTTGTTTTTATTGTAATTAGATTCTTGAGTTGAGAGCAGAATGCGACAGAAAATATACGTTTACTTTGTACGTTTGTACCATTAGGTTGTCGAGCAGCGTGTGTTCTGTAGAACTCATTTTGGTACGATCCCTTTATTTTTTGTACACGGCCAGTACCACCAAATGATAATTATTTATTTTACATATAATTTTAAGTACACTGAAATTAATAATTTTTTTTTGTGTACGAAAAATTACATAAAATACGGTATGTATCAAGGTTCAATTTACCAATTATTATCGCGATTTTTTCACATTCAGCACATTTTAAAATATATTTTCTTTGGAAAAAAAAAAATTGGGAGCCATGCTGGACACCGCCTTATAAGCGGGTTCGCGAGTTATCCGGGCATGAGTTATCGAGGGAGTGGTGTATTATTGGTGTCTATTGAGCATAGAAAACTTTTTATAACTTTCTCAGTAAATCATCATAGTTATTTCTATTGGAAAATGCACTAGATCATGGGCAAGCATATCATAAAATGTGGTAGCTACCCAACAAGAACAAGGGACCGACATGCGACTAGCCAAAATAGAAGATAACATAGGGCTACTTAAAAAAAAAAAATGTAGGAAGAAAGTTGTGGAAAAAGCATTATTTTGTTAACAAAAATAGCATCAATTTTATGTAAATTACTGAAAAAATAAAACCTTTACTTGAATATAATTCAAAAACCATAACAGTAGCATACTCTCGCTTACATACTAGATTCTCTTGAATCCAGGTTATCACTATCATCTGAAGCAAAATCAAGACGGATGATTCCAACTATGCAACATGGGGGCCCACATCCCCAGAATTTGAGTTTTCTTTATCACGAAATTAACACCTTCAAGAAATTTTTAACACATAGGTTTCTGACATTTCTAGCATCCTTTCTTTCATCACACCAACAATTTTGCTGCAGTATTTTGATAAGATCTTGCATACAAATAAAAATACAAATTTTCTTTCTTCATTACAATTTCCCGCAATCTAATGGCCCTTTTCAATTTCTTTTGTTTATACCTGTATGTACCAAAATTTTGTACAAAATAATTTAGCTCCACCCAGTGAACTACTTCTTATGTTCAGACAGAATGTTAATGTGAAAAATATTTGCAAGCTATACTGATGTAATGTTGGGTTACATCAACAATCAGGGCAGTGTGATCAAATCACGTTGTCAGTAGTAAGAAATAATGCTGTGAATGGAGAAAAAAATGTAGACTTTTATCAGACTCTACAAATACAAAGCTGAAAGTCAGATTGATAAAACATGTAGATAATCCATGGAGAGAGAATCAGTCAGTCATGGGTCCTGACATTCCATGTTCCAAGATAAATTCTGACATGTAACATTATTACAGGCTCACGATAAGTCCATTATTCTGATGGGACTGAATGGCTGATTTTACCTCACAATTAGCCCAGCTTCTGATCTAGGCCAATAGTCATATTTTCATGTTCTGAATGGATGTGGGGTCTAAAGGATAAACTGAAAGTGGTTCAGATTCTCTTCAGGTATAAACCAAATTCAAATAAATAATCTGTAGCTGATTTTAATAGCAAAAACTTTAGCACACTCACCCATGAAAACTGTGAAGCTGCCAAGATTTTCATAGAAACATCGGCGGAGAAGGGAGGGATTTATAAAGCTGCTAAGTGTGTTTCTCAAAGGAATTTAATCTGTATAGACCTTGATACATGAAGAAGCAAAACAAAAACTGACGAGTTCTAAACCAGATGTTTCAAAAAGCAAGTCATGTTATTTTCAAGTGTGCAGCCTTACAATCTCTTTCTCTCTCATTAGGTTATACTCACACAAATGCACATTTCCACAGATGCCGTCTATCAAGATAAATCAGTCTAAATTGTAAGCAGTCCCTTTCCTTCATTTGGCAATTGCTAAGAATATTTTTTGCAAACATTAACTGCTTCAAATTTTGTTTAAAAAAATGATTCTTTACTGACAGTGACCCCATGCTGATATGACTTTCCATTTTGGAGAAGCAACAATAACAAAATTTTCAAGATGGATACTATGGTATTTGATACCAGATTGTAAAGATTTCTATTTAATACCAACCAAACATCACAAGAGTTCTTTTGGTCAGAGCATAATATCGGAATGAAAAGCCATATTGGAGAAATAGTGTTAACAAGATTTTTAAGATGGCCAATATGGCAGTCATATTACAAGTCAGATTGGCACCCTTTTTGTTTAACATGACCATTCATCCAGGTGAAATATTGGTAAGATTTTCAAGATGGCCACTGTGGCAGGCATACTGAATATCTGAACGGACCATTAAGACAAACTAGACATCTTAAGAAGGTATTTAGTAAATGCCACATGTTGATATGATCATCCTTTCAGGAGAGTAGTGGTAACATTTTCAAGATGACTGCTGATGTGGCCATACTGGACATAAAACATTTTCTGTCAATGAGTAGCCATAACAAGATTTTCAACATTGGATATCAAATCAGCAACTCTTTCATTTAGAGCAAAGTAGGTATCATAAGAAGTGGAAACCCCATGCTGATATGACCATCCATTCATAAAGAGTAGACCTAACAAGATTGTCAAGATGGCCATTGTGGCAGCCACACTGAATGTCCAAGCAGCACTATTTTCATTAGGACCAACTAGACCATGGGATGAATGTCTATGTAAAGTTCTACGGCAATCCTCCAAGTATACTGTTTCCTCAATAACTCGCACCGAGACAACTCAATTTTTCTCGTTCTTGTTTTGTAGAACGGTTGCCTTTTGTAGTATAATCGCAGCCATAGTGGTGTTCTTTCAAAAACGGAAAAGCACCTTTTTTGAACAAGTCCTTGATGTTCAGCCAACAATGAGTGTTTATTCAATAGCACAAAACAAATTTATTCAGCATTATAAAGATTTTGTTACTGTATATATTTGCTTATACGAGTCCAACTGCAAACTACACAGACCCAGATTTGCCATCACATAATGCACCAGTAGATCTGTATCTGTGCAGTAAACAGTAGAACAAATACAGACCCTGATCTGCTGGCGTATTATGCTATGCCAGATCAGGATCTTTGTTGTGTGCAGATTTACTTTTAAGTGAGTACATACCGTATTTACACATGTTACTGGAATACAAGTGCTTTACAATCATATAGTACCTTTAATTTCACACTAACTTAAAATTTTGTTCTGTTCTAAACAATAGAAATCTTCATCATCTTGTGTAGCCAACTGAAGAAGGAAATCTGTCAACAAACTAGAATAATAAAAACTATTAAAAGCAACATTTCCTTGTTAATGAAAACCATACAGTGCAATGTTGTTGTTGTTGTTGTTATAGAGTTTAATGCCATTTTTCAGCACATCATAGGCTATACATAGTGGCCAGCATAAATGGTGGTGGTTGTTGTTGCTGTAGTAGGGTTTCACGCCATTTTTCAGCACAAGATAGGCTATACATGGCAGCCAGTATAAATGGTGGAGGAAGAACCCGGAAAAACCCTGGAAAGAACCACTGACCCACAAGAAGCTACCAGCAAAGCTTTTTCACACACCCACATTGGCCAAGCCCAAGACTTGAACCCACGCAGACAGAGGTGAGATGGCAGTGATCCGTAACGGTGAGCACTTGAGACCACTCAGCCACTCAAAATGCAATGTTTTAAAATAAACATCATGGTTTGGTTTATTAGAAAGTCATCAAGAATGTCATTTACTGTTTCACTCTTGACCACCGATTTCAAGAACACAGGGGAATCTTGGGTGCTTTATTCTGTTTAAGCAATTAAAAGTACAAAATGTTTGTATCAATCAATCATTACTAGTATGTACAGTCAACAATTCAGACAGCTAGAAAAAAATGTTCTACTTACAGAATACACATATAATGCTATGAAAATATTGGAGATGCCTGCTCACTTGTCTGTTCTTCAACAACAAAAACAAGCTGGATAATTTAAATATTTATTACACATTTAGGACCAAACAGATATGAGAAGAAGTCTCCAACAGACAACCTCATGTTCATATGACATTCCATTCAGGTCAAGTAGTGATCACAAGCTTTTCAAGAGGGCAGAAGCAGGGTGAAGTGAATGTGTGTGTAAAGTTTTTGGGCAGTCCTGCAAGTAGTAACGACAACAAACTTGTGCAAACAGAATGGATGATGGACAAAAGACCATCTCATAGGCTCTTCTGGTCTATGACCAGTAGAGCTAAAATCAAAATAAACATGTACACACACTTTGCTAAATTTGTAGAAATATACAACAAAGGCAATACAAAATCTAACATACCTTTCATCCCTCTCCATCTCTTGTACACGCATACAACACCGACTGTGACATTGATGTAATATTTCAAAATATATATTTTGTAAGTGGTCTGATCTTATAAATCACCAATTGAAAAATAAGTGACAGATTTTTTCTCTGTTTAATAACAGGTGCTTCATTCAAGGCAGGATTCACCATGCACATTATATTTTATGAACAGGAACAGCTCAACTATGAAAACATAAACCAAAAGCTGTCATCCTATTATATACCCACAGTACTATCATTATTATCTACATCGATCATATTCCTAACAATGTAAGATGTCAACCTTTATATGTATCATGGGGTGGGGGATGGGGAATCGTCAGCTTACTGTCATAACAATCATTGCTGTGTAGCTCTGATCCAAATGCAGCATCACTGAAACTGGTGGCAAAATTTTCAATATCTCACACAGTTGGCAGCCATATTAAGACCACTGCACTGCTTAAGGTCTAATTTCAAAATTCCAGGTTCAATCTGGTGACTTTTCCAAGCTCTGTTGACCGCCATTTCAGTAGGATGAAGAGTAATGGTAGCTGAGAAATACCAAAGTCAGCTAAACTATAGGAGTATTTTCACCCACAAAAATGTTTAATTACAATTAGCCAAAATTGATTAGACATTGTTTCATTAAGGAAACTCAACTATTAATTCAACCCAATTTAGCATTTTTCTGCTACCATCATTCTCGCAGCAACTGAAATGGTGGTCAACCAAGCTTGAAAAATGCAACCAGTTGATTATACCTCAAACTCTTAAAAAAAAATGGGCATCAGAGTTAAAATAGTACTAACAAAACAGATTCTAAACTGTGCAAAGCACAATCAGAATGCAGACTGTGCCATACAGGAAACACATGATGTCATTCACCAGTACACAAAAGTAACAGTCCGAAAGTACAGGAGCATCTGGTAACTTTCTACATTTCTTACAAATAAAGCACACATGATTGATGACAACTTGAATCCAATCACATCTTTACAGTGATTATAGCTCCACAGATTAAAGTTTGCTTGAAATTTTGAATTAAGTGGGATTTTCTCAATTGTATATCCTAGAAGTAACCCTGTAATTTCCACTATGAAAAATGGTACAATTGTGGTTCCAATTTAGCAAGATGTGTATATGAATGGATTGAGTGAAAAATTCATGCAAGCGAAATTGTCCAACTTTCAACTGCAACATTTAAAAATAAAAATTCTGCGAGCCAATGGAAACTGGGGTCTTCAGAAACTAATTAAAAATGTAGAATCACCCTTGCATCACACAGGGTTAGAAGTGAAACTGAATTTGAAAACTTTAGGGTTTTTTTTAGGCTTTTTTCTCAAGGTTTCAAAATATTTTTGAGGTTTAAGACACAGAACAGTTAAAAGATTATCTCCAAAGTAAGCATAACATTACAAATCCGATAAGTATGCCCCAAGTATGTTTCTTAATATGATGAAAATAAAGAAAAAGCAAAAATTAATACATAATGAAAATGACCGGATGTCATTAATTTGCACAGTTCATGCACTTTTTAGACTGCTAGGCTAACCTAACGAAAAAATGTGTGCAAAAAAAGCATTTTTAGTGGGTTCAGGATTGAGGCATCACCATTTTTTCAAACTTTTAGGTTTTCATTATTTATTTAGGTTTCCTTCAGTTTTTTAAAGGCTCTCTGTAGGTTTCTAGGGTACAAATAAAATTTTAGGTTTTTGAGGTTTCTGAGGTTCACTTCTAACCCTGATTACAGCGACCATATCTGAATTCACTTTGCTATGGAGTGTATGATTGATTTTAAAAATAAAATTGGACAAAAGTAGGGAGAGTACAACTATTTTGGAAAAAGTGGGGGAAAAAAAATGGGCCACTAGAAATTCTGCATTTACACAGAAACCATATCTGAATCTGCTTCGTTTGGGAGTGTGCGATTGATTTTTAAAATCAAAGTGAAAAAAGCAGGGATAGTGAAGCCATTCTGGAAAAAGTGGGATAAAATAGGGCCACTGGAGAAATTGCATTTCTGTTTTGTTGTTGTTGTTGTTGTGGGGCTTAACGCCATTTTTCAGCACACGTTAGGCTATACATGGCGGCCAGTATTAATGGTGGAGGAAGAAACCGGGAAATCCGCGGAAAGAACCACCGACCCGCGAGAAGCTACTGGCAAGCTTTCTCACATATCCACATTCGCCGAATCTTAGACTCGAACCCACGCAGACAGAGGTGAGATGGCAGTGATCCGTAACGAAGAGCGCTTTAGACCACTCGGCCACTCGGGGCCCCCTCATTTTTGTTTTTATAGTTGCTGAGTGTTGAAACCATCTGGCAGCTATACTGGATGGAAGATTGGAACCACTGTCATTTAGAATCAACTAGACATAATCTGTCTTCTGCTAAAACCAACATGTTGGTATGACCATCTAGTCTGAAGGAATAACAATAAAAAACATTTCAAGAGGACCATTATGGAATCTCTAATGGATTTAAGATCAGCACCATCTCCATTTAGGACCAACTAAATATTGTAAGAAGTCTTTCTGTGAAAACCCCATGTTGATAAAAACATCAATTCAACATCAGCAGCAATAACAAGATTTCAAGACAGCCACCATGGTGGCTGTATTACATGTCTAATAAACATATTTTCATCTAAGAACTAGACACCAAAAGGAATCTATGGGGAAAAACCTAGGTCAATATGACTTTCCATTTTGAAGCAATAGTGATACGATTTTTTTAAAACGGCCACTGTGGCAGCTCTACTGGATGTCAGATCGACAAATTTTCTTCAGAACCCACTAGGAGTAGTAGTACTAACGATTTAAAATGTGGCTGCGATTGTGGCCATATTGGATATCTGAGGAGCAACATTTTTATTTAGGACCAACAAGACCTGAGGATATGTCTGTGCCAATCCTCTCAACAGTTCAGAAGTAGTGATAGCAAACATGTACTATCAAACACCAGATATGGGATGAAAAATCACTGCATAAATCTCTTCTGTCTATGACCATCAGTGCTAAAAACATAAAGACATGAAGTATTATCAGCTTTATCTTCATACACAAAATGTGTTTCGTAACTTTATTCTCCATAGAAAAATTATAACAGCAAACTTATTTTGCAAACACAGACATCATTTATGATATCATGACATAAATAAAACAGTTAATAGAGTGTATTTTTGACCCTTGCCTTTCAGTCTAGGTTGATTTCTGTGGTGTGTCCTTGGGTAAGGCACTTTATTCAAATTTCCTGATCACCAAATAGCCTCCTTGTATTGCTGTGTCGTAAAAAACCAAATCAAATCAACTAATGTGCTAAGGTCACCAAAAGATATGGTCAGCAAGCATGAAAAGTAACAGAGTTTTGTGGCTCAATCTCAAAGGAAAATGGAGACAGAAAAAGGTGAAAATGACAAGGGTCCATCAATAGGGCTGACTGTCTACTGTCCAAAATTAACATCTAGGATGTCAAAACAAGACTGTCTCTTTTTTCAATAGCCAAGTGTTGAAATTACCACTGATGTTCTTGAGCAACAAGATTTTCAAAGTTGCTGCTTGGGCAACCATAATGAATGTAAGATCAGCTCCAATTCAATTTAGGACAAGTAAGATGTTAGAAGACTTTTCCAATTCCATGCCATAATGGCCATCCATTCAGAAGATTTTTGTGACAAGATTTTCATTACGTTCATTGTGGCAGCCATATTGGCTGTCTGTGGGGCACTGTTATCATTTAGGACCAACTAGACATCACAAGAAGTATTTTTGGTAAAATTCCTAAGTAGATTTGATATGGTGGCCATACTGATGTCAGATTGTCATCATTTTCATTCAGGGCCAACTAAACACCACAAGAAATCTTCTGGTGAAAACCCAATGCCAAAATGACCTTGTAGGAGTACCAATGAGGTTGTGCTAGCCATATTGGATATCAAATCAGCACAATTACCATACAATACTAACTGGAGACCGTAAGAAGTCTTCCAGTCAAAACCCCATGCTGGTATGATTTTCTTTTCATGAAAAACAATAATAAAATTTTCAAAATGGCTGTTGTGATGGCCATATTTGATGTCAGATCAGGATCATTTTTATTAAGGACCAACTAGACATCAGAAGAAGTTTTATCAGAGGCAACCCAATCCTACTGTGACCATCCATTCAGGTGAATGAGCAATAACAAGCTTTTCAAGATGGAAACTGTGGTGGTCATATTCGAAGTCCAGGCTGAACCATTTTAATTTAGGACCAATTAGACCTCACAAAGAAGTCTACCAGTGAAAAACCATCTTTTATATGATTGTCTATTCAGGCGGAGCAGCAATGAGAAATTTTCAAGATGGCCGTTATCAGAGATGCTTCCATGATTTTATCGTAAGTGAGGATTCCCCCCCTTGTCACAAAATATGGGGAAGTAGAACAAAGAGGGGAAAGAGGAAACAACCGCAGTTTAATATTTATCTGACACTTCAATATCTCTCTCTCTCTCTCTCTCTCTCTTCATGATCCACTCTATAAAATCCCCACTGAAATCAAAATCTTTAAAACGATGTGTTTGTGGGTATTTTATTTTTAATGTGTCTTTAACAGGTTTAGTCATACTGCTATGATGTCTGCACTGGAGCATCATGCTGCAGACATGTAGCATTATGTCCTACCCAGCCACATTATTGTGACACCAGGTTGACCAGTCCTTACCTCTTTAATCTGAGCATGAAGTGATGCTGCTGCTAGTACCATTTTTATAAGTCTTTGGTATAACTCAGCCAGGGTTCGGACCTGCAATCTCATACATCCAGGTAGACAATAACCATTTAGGCCACCGAAGCAGTTCTTTAAAAAATGATGCCTACAGTCGTGTAAGCATTAATCTGTTCCTTATATGTGTATGAATATTGTTCTGTACTGAGAACCCCTGTTCAGTCTGCTGTCTGATGAGGCATAGACATAGCAAGCTTAGCCAGCAGAGATGCTCTCAGGATTTTATCATGGGGGGGGGGTCTCTTTTGTCACAAAAATATAGGGGGAGTAGAACACTTCAATATCCATATCTCTCTTCATGCTCCACACTCTAAGACCCCTACTGAAATAAAAATCTGTAAAAGATGTCACCTCTAGTTGTATAAGCATTAATCTGTTTAATTGTTTTTGAGCTTAATCTGTTCCTTATCTGTGTATGAATATGGTTCTGTACTGAGAACCTCCTTTCAGAGTCTCCTGTGTGAAGGGGCGTATAAACTAGCTTGGCCAGCTGGAACAAGTTTGAAAACTTCTTTATTGTTGTTATGTACAATTTTCCACAGCTCACAGGTCTTGCTGTGTGAATACTTCAGGTCCAAAATATGACTTTTCACTAACATGGGCTCTACCGATTACTATGCCAGATTTACTCTTCCATAATGGTGTATCTGGATTTTAAGTCAGTTAATGCCATAGTCTACTTGTTCACACAGAGGTATTTTGACAACATGAATATCTTCACTTCCTAATTTCGATTTTTATTTTCTTATTTATTACATTTATCTTTACACTTATACTAGGTCTATATGGTTTTGTAGCACAAGATCCCAGAGGGCTAAATTGTGATAAGAAAAGAAACAAAAATTGCACTCTACTTTTAAGCTGTCTGTATTTTAATTAGGCTTGTTTGTCTCCCTTTTCTATGTTTTGAAATGCCATGAAATGAGGGGTTTACCGGCATGCTGTCTGTTTTTGCTCATCCACCATCAGACACGTGCTTAACACCATTTTTGGTTTCAAAATCAGTCACTGATACTTGCATGAAGCCTTTCCTAGCTCCAATAATCTACTTAATAACTTAAAAAATCACTATGATCAGTCCTTGTTTGCCGAATGAAATCGTCATCTGAAGATGAACCACGCTGGAATCAGCCTTTTGGGGTCTTCAAGATAGCCCATATTATAAATGTGCATTTGTAACACTTCCTTGATGAAAGGTTCAAACTAGTACAGAATACTTGTTACGGGGTCCAATGTGTGAATCAAATTTAGTTTAACAACCATTCATGTCAAGCTGAAGAAACCAGATATAAAAAGGTACCAAAAAATGCCACGAAAAAGCACTACAATATTTCAACCATCGTTGAGTTATGTCATGACAAGCGCTTCTTTAAGTGTGAATACCTGACTAATATTATATACTGCACTGAGTACATTTTCATATGCACAACTATAAATTAATTTGTGGGAGTTATTGCACATCACTGCTTTCCTAGTGCGTAATTTCATACAAATTTTGCGCGAATTGTACGATCACATGCCCTGGGAGCATCTTTGTACATTGGCTGCTATATCAGATATGTGAGTAAATCTATTTTCATTAGGACAAACTAGACATTGGTGAAACTTTCTCATGAAAACCCTATGTTAATGCATTAGTGATAATATTTTCAAGATGGTTGTGATGGTGGCCGTACTCGATGTTAGATTGGTACTATTTTCATTTAGGTATGCAAATGCAGTAAAACCTTCTTCAGTGACTTCTGCTAAGATTAACCACTGGCCATTTACACCCAAATCATGCACGGATTGGTTCTATTATATACAGTTGCTGCTCAGTTTATACCATAGGTGCACTCCTGAGGTATGGTGTAGATTGCAAGTAACAGTGGTCTGTCAGTGAGCGACAAGATGCACACACATGCATGTACCTGAGCTGTGTGTGAGTCACAGCATAAGCTGCTAGTGATAGCGTAAAAACAAGCACTGTGGTGCAAACTGAATGTTATTTCTTTATTATACATGGTGTTGAAATGAAAGCATGTAAATCAAGTCATTGTAAAGATAGTACCACCCGTATAAACACCCTGTCATCAGCAAGCACCTGGAAAACGCGACCACATTTTCTGCCTTTTAACACTGCTATACATGACCATTATGAAAAAAACAAACACTGGATGACATTCATTTAATCCATTGTAACCAAGTCCACTAAGTTAAGTTTGGCGTGTCTGCAAACAGATTAATCTAAAACAACACTGCTATGCATAACTGCATTGCAAAACAGATAAATACTGACCTTTATTTAATCCTCTGAAGCCATGACCGTTTATTAGAGTGTTTGTGCTACAAGAAACAAAAAACAACAAAAACAAAAAACTTTCGAGTCTGGCTACCAGTTTCTCAAAACCTATAATGTGTAGGTAGCCACTGCATGCTACAAACCACAAAAAAGACCCATTATGATGAACCATTGCTTCTTCAAAAAGAGCAGTCACAGATGTACATAGTCAATTCAAAGGTCTGTACTGGTGATTTATCTTTTGGGAAAAACCGCAAAATCCTGACAATGAAATTGAGAGCTCTTTTGAAGGGCTTTATTATAGCAACTGAGTATTTTGTTTGTCTTTGGAGTCAATCTGTAATACCTGGGGTGAATGAGGTCTTTGCCCTTCTCTTTAATCAGTGACAACTGTTTCCAGATTCAATTGTCATTATAAAAGGTTCATGTAATTTGTTGATATTTTGATGTTACCATTATTAAAACCCACACACCAAGCTGTCATCTACTCACTGTGGTGCAGCCTATTATAATACAAGTTACATTGGCCTTCAGAAGGATGTCATTTTTTAAATCTAAAAATAATTTGTACCACCCTATACTGTTATGGTTAGACACGATGTGCTCTTTTCTTGACTCAGTTTAGAACCTGGTTAGTAACAGCAATAAATAATTTTTGTCTTGAATTTTTTCTTATTACAATTAAGGTGCAGAATAATCAATACTCAATATTTAAAAGATTCTGGTTAAACTATTTTAGTATTAAATTTTAGAAAAACAACAAATATTTATTTCAAGATAAGTAAATGTACCTACATGACCAAACTGACATACACTTTACACCCTTTGCTTATTGAGTTAATCTCTTTATGTCATCGGTGAGTTAGTCATTTTGGCTACGTCTTTAAATTTTTTAAAATTTTGTTTCTGGATGGTACCTATATATTGATATTTACCCAAAGCCAAATCAAAGCCGCAGATTCATACACAGGATGAGTGCTACCACAGCTAAATTCAGTTCTCATTCAATATGTGAAGCATGTCTAAAATGTACAGACATGTCAGTCAACTTATGGACAGGATAAATAAATATTACCTAACAAATTTTGCAATTCATATGCTAACCTACACATACATATCGTCTCCAAATATAACTGTCAGTGTTTTATAATAGATGTGTATCTTTATTCCTATATCCGATTACTTTGAGATGAAATGATTTCAATATTTTAACAAGAACTATGAATACTGAATAACATGAATATAACATGTACAGCAACTGTGCATATTTTCCATTTTGACCTATGATACCTGGACCCAATGTCATGCAAGTCATGCCAAGCATATAATCAATAAAAGCATATATTATTCTGTGCAGTACTTATAATCTTAAATATATTTTCCTGTTAGATTCCACTATTTCATTTCTCATTTCTGACTATCAAAATGACAAATTCGTCTGAAATCCATCAAATTTTGTAAGATCATCTCACACAAATTGAAGTCAGAAGGACACTTAGGGGGCCAGAAGTCTTCTAAACAAAGACTAAACCCATACAAGGTACACAGTATTCCTATAAGGAAATGTTCATACCAAACCGATTCTACTTATGCTGAAGAATTTTAGAGTTATCCGATTTACAAGCAACAGTTCATGTGAAGATATATTAAATACCAAGGGCCTAAACACTATTCAAAATGGAGTTGAGAAGACAAGAGAAGACCCATTAATGGGACACTTTGGGCTATGAGACAATGCACATTTACCAAATGTCATTAAATTATGTTTAAGTTTTGCAGAGTTGTGCTGGAATGCAAATGCGTGAACAGACGGACTGATGATTTTCTGATTTCATTAAATTTCTGATATCGGCTTACAATTATCTGAAGTAGTTAGTGTATAAAACTTTATTTGTAAAAGCAAATAGTGAAACTAGCATCATCATAACCTACCTGTGCCTAAACTGAGAGTCCTGTAGGGCATTGGTACAGCCTGGCCTTTACCTGAGAGTGGACAAAGAACAGCTCTGGCCTGGACTTCTGATGTCAAACCTAGTAAAACACAAGACATACAATCTACCTGACTTGTAAGCATGAAATCATTCTAGTGCAATTGTTTTACTGTCTACTTGTAGGAAGTTCTGAAGGTATCAACATTTTTGCAAAACAGTATTTAAAAAAACGTAATTGGGATAGCATTAAGCTGCAACAGGATGAAAATACTTGTCACAAAAGCACTGAAATTTTTGTGATAACTAATGGTAGTCTTCATCTGCATAAAATGTTAATTAAACAATCCATCTTTTGAACAAAAATATCTCCCAATTATGACCACAATCTGGTGTAGAAAAAAAGTGGTTTTGACTTGGAAGTGGTCTTCTGGTACTCTGCAAGTTTTTATGTAAGTTGCATTTTACTAGGCTACATATGGCTTTGACATCATGGCAGAGGGTAACCTTAACAAAACACAAAAATCCTCAAGATTATGAAAAAATGTTACAGAAACGATTTACACAAGTACATGTCAGAAGTGGAACTATATACTCTGTGTGTGTGTGTGTGTGTGTTTTGGACTTTTTAATGTAGCTTTAACAATTTTTCAGTCATATCGCTACGATGTCTGCAGTGTGGAAGTTTATAGTGATGTCTAGCACTGGGGCATCATGCCACAGACATGTATGATGTAGCATGATGTCCCACCCAGTCACATTATCCTGACATCAGGCCGACCAGTCCTGACACTAGTCTCTTAATGATGTGCGCCTAGTGAGGCAGCTGTTAGTACCATCTTTATAAGTCTTTGGTATGACTCAACCGGGGTTCGAATCCACAATCTCCCACATTCTATGCGAACTCTCTAACCACTATGCCACCGAAGAGGTTAACTATATACTGAAGGTACTCTTCATTTAAAGATAGAATAAAAGTCTGTGTGCATGTTTACAGTTCATTCTGTATATGCGAGTTTACGTATCTCCAGGATTACCTGTATTTGGAGTATGATGACATCCTCTAAAATATATCTCCAAGTACATGTTAGAATTTACCAAGACTATGTGTTGTAGTTATGTTCTGCAGATCAAATATTTATCACCGTTCTGTCTGAAAGAAGTATCAACTACTGTGGTTTAAGAAGGAAAATAAAAGAAAGAACCTATTTTTTTCCAGAAGAAAAGTAAATAAATTACAATTTTAACTAGACAAAGCAAGATATAATGTTTAGCATTACAAAGCTTTAGCCAGCACCAATTATCTTGAAAAGGCCACAGTGAATCAATGAGACACTGATCACTTAGTCACAAAGAAATGTAAAATAGTAAGAATTTAGATGACAAATAAAACTAAGAACCAGTGTTTCCCTTTATCCTCATTTGTGCATCAGATACCCCCCAAACTTTTAATATGACCCCATGTTCTGACATCAAAGTTTGTTTTTTTTCACTCAATCTGACATCCACTATTGACACCTGGGGGATATTTTTACTCTCAATCTTGCATCCTATTTGGGAAAGGCCACTAAGAACCAAATTTATTTTCCAAAGAATAAATGTCTTTGCCAATTTCATACATTAATTTTATAATTATGTTCCACAATATGTGTCAGTGCTACCATAATAGACAAACCATAGTCGTGAAAAAGATGCCAGTCAAAGTCCCTCCAATGAGAATATTACCACTGCATGAATTCTGTTACAATTAACGAAATAAAAAATAAATAAATGAAGAAAAAATTTACAATATTTACAGTTAATGAATAACGAATATTTACAGGTATGGCAATCACATATTTGTTCAGCTTCAATGCAGTACCTTGCAGTTTTAGAACAACAGGTCACCAGTCCTTACGTACATATCTTTCCAGTCAAGTCACAGAACAAAATGCTACAGCAATGTGAAATCACAAAAAGCAATCATAGAACAAGGAATATTAAGGTCTGTAAGCATCATTTAATTCTTTAGGGCTGTTCCAGTAAAACATATATTCCCCAGGGACGGCACTTCAAAAAAACTTCTGTAGGAGGTTGTGTTTCAAAATATTTTGATTCTGACAGTGGAAGGTTGATTAGGAAAATCACTTCTGTTGTGGGTTGTGTTAACAAAATGAGAAATCGCTGGTGGGATTGTCAGAAAAAAACCCCGAATATATATTTAAAACTGCAACTAACCCCCTCCTAGCGGTCTAACGTGAATAAAACATTGGGTCAGAAAATGATGCCAGTTCACACGAGTGCACCTAATTTGTACGAATTCGCGTACTTTTAAAGCAGTGATATGTGTTCCACAAATTACGTCAACATCACAGATATAAAACATGCTTTGTGCAGTATGCAATTTTTATTCAACTTTTAACTATAAATGTGCATTTTGTGACATAATTCGTGCTGCCAGAAGCAGTATCGCAGTGCTTGATGCAACATCCAGATTCAGGAAGGCAAACGTTAAAATAGCTGGATACATTGGTTCGACATGAATGGCTGTTAAATTAAATTTGATTATTTCCTTGGGCCCTGGAACAAGCATTTTATAATAGTTTTAACCTTACTTTCATCATGGAAGTTTTACAAATGCGTATTTCAAATAAGGTCCACACAGGAAACCAAAATGGCTGAATCACAACAGGGTTTGTTGTCAGACGATGTTTTCAGTCGGCAAATACTGGCTGGCGATAGCTATGATGACAATGAATTTCATGTATATCAGTCTGTTGGACATTGGGAAATTGTTAATGGAAATACCAGTGTGTGATTTTGAGCCCAAAATTGATGTTGAGTGCGAGTCCGATGTACGTGCAGGATGGACAGATGCAGGTTATATTTATTCAAGATACCCTTGTCTGAACAAGCAGACTATGGGAATGTTGGACTTAAAACCCTAATACAGCATTATGGAAGAGAAAAAAATCTGGCATAAGAGGCAGCAAAGCATTTGATTCAAGGAAGTGAATCTTTGGCAGAGTTCATGTTAGTGAAAACTTTTCTTTTTGGAACAGAGATATCCATGGGGCCATACCTGTGAGATGTTGAAAATTGCACAACCATAAAGAACAGTAACTTGTTCAAGCTAGTTATGCATATGCGTTTCCGACAGCAGGCAATGAAAGGGAGTTCTCAGCACAGAATAATATTCGTACGTAAAGGAGGAGGAGGATCATATTAGATTCAGAAACAATCCACAGATTAATGCACATAGGGAACATCAGAGAATCCCCATACAACATAATTGTGTATAGATCTCTAGCTGGCAGAACCACTATGGCAACAAAAGAATAACAAGACTAACTTTCATATCATGCAGATGTATTACCAAATGAAGTACATGCACTCTATGGGCAAAAATTAAATGACATTAAACATAAGAAACTGACTGAAATGTTTAAACTCAAAGCAAGATGGATAAAATTTGTCCTGTTTGTGTTTGGTTATTCCTATGTACATTTTGAGGATGTTGATATTTTCTGCAGACCTTTTGGCACTTAGTTCCAAGCCATCATTTGGTATTTGTATTACAAATTGGATTACTATTATCTAGTACACAACATTTTGAAGCAGTGTCATTAACTAATGATGAAATTGATGAAAAAATACTTAATGTCATTCTGATACATGGATTCTTTACTACACTATTATTAATCTGTTCATCCTGATTCTTTTTTACCATCTCCTTTAGTTTTACTGGTATCAATACTTTTAATAAAATTGTAACTTCTATTTTCTTACAATCTAAATATTAGTGATCATGTATTATTGTCAAAAGGTAAAATGTGCTTAGTTTTGTTGTAAAATCTAAAACTATTAATTAGCAAGGGACTAAAGTAAAAAGTGGGTCAACTTCATGTGTGCAAAAAGTATTGCCATATTACAGAGTGTTAGAAACAACAGAATAGTTGTACAAGATGTATTTTGCAAAGTTATAGAACCAGCACTCGTATTGTAACCACATATTCCATTTAAATAATACTATCATTATTTCTGCATATTCCTGTCAGTTTTTCCCAAGTGGTGTTAATTTCCTGATCTGATGTTCGTTCTTGTGCAATTTTTACACATCAAGAATTCTCAGTATCATTAAAAAACAAACTAATCTGCACCAAATTGAGGTGTTTGAGAAGAAATTCATTTTTTAACCCAAAAATCACTGAAGCAATGAGTTCTGGCATTCAAGTCTCACATTAAATAACATTTAAAGTAGCCATGATAGTAATTTAGGATGCAGCTGTTCTAATTTCACCTTTGGCATATTCAAATCTTGAATGTGATGGAGGAACATGGCTCGAAAATAAGTGCATCAATTTTAGAACCTGTTCATTGACTATGAATTAAGTATATAATCCGAGTCCAACTGAATTGTTAGAAAAATTTTAATTCTTTTGACAACATCGTAATTAGCTGTCAAATATGGAGTAAGCCTATGGTCTTTCTGCCATCCTAACCAAGACCCCACCACAACCGTGTGACCATGCCCAATGACATCACAGTAATAATTGCTATACAACTAGAGATGACATCTCTTTCAGTATTTTGATTTCAGTAGAGCCTTAACAGAGTGGAACAGTAAGAAAGAGTGACAGATATTTAAGTATTAGGGAGATATTTAACAATGGCTATTCCTCTTGCCACCACTTCCTCACTGGAGATCACACACACACAAAACTTAGATTAAATCCAGAAATCCTGGCAGCATCCATGCAGGGGAGATAACTTGACCATTTTATTTGATTTTATTGGTCTCTGGTTATCCCATGGTATTTCTGTTACTTGAACATTATCTTACAGTATGTCCAGTCAGCATGGTTGAAAAAGGCATACAACCATTGATAGTTGTTGAAGGACTCACATTACTACAGATATGAAAGAAAGAGAACCATACTACAAATCAGTGAAGATAAAATAGAGTATACATTATTTGACTGTCCCTGATTGGTTGATAATAAAAGTAAGATTTTTAGTAAAAAGAATCTTTTGTGAGCTTGTCCTACTTGTAACTGAAAAAAGTCAGGGACATTGTTTTATTAACATAATTTCCGTCCCTTTACAGGCCTGAGTTTGGAAGGCTCGTTACTGAAATCAGTACTGGACTCTTTAGTGTAGCATTGAAAGCACACATTTCACACTTGTGTAGATCCAGAAAATGGTGCGGCTGTTATGGCTTTCTTTTCACAAAAGCTGTCGTTTTAAATGTATCTATACTGATACAAATTTGATCATGAGCACTCAAAATTTTAAGTTATTGAATTTTAATATCATTGTGTTTGCACAGGTTTATAATGGGAACTGAGTTTTGTGCAGAAACATGGAATCCAAGCAGAATACATCCAGAAATGTAGAGGTTTTCTATCTTAGATTTAGTCTCCCTGTTGCATTTCACACTGATATGCATATTCACAAACAACTAGTATAGTAGTAGGAAAATTAGTTGTTGTTGTTGTTGTTATAGGGATTAATGCCATTTTTCAGCACAACATAGGCTATACATGGCGGCCAGTATTAATGGTGGAGGAAGAACGTGGGAGAACCCGGAAAGAACCACCGACCCACGAGAAGCTACTGGCAAGCTTTCTCACATAACCACATTGGCCGAGCCCGAGACTCGAACCCACGCAGACAGAGGTGAGATGGCAGTGATCCGTAACGGTGAGCGCTTTAGACCACTCATCCACTCGGGGCCCCGTAGGAAAAGTAAGTGACAAATTTTGATACATATCATAAACAAGACAAACAGTATGTGCGGGGACAAGATCATAAGAACAGGCTGGAATGGATAAGTATAATAACAACAATAATGAGAAGTGTGCCTCTTTTCTGATGTGTGCAACATTATTTTCTCAGCTTCAGTGAAAAATTACATCAAAGGGAAGACAATAAAGGGTGTACAGTTAACTAAACCAAGTGAATTTAGCTACTCAAATCCATTTTAACCTTCTGGTTATATCTGTTCTGGTCTGTTTCTGTCCATTCTGGTGATTATGTCCACTGAATCAATATGGTTGGAAAAAATTTTGGCAAATTTAAAGATTGAAAAACCTTTTGGCAGATTATGATTATACACTGTACTTCTGCCTGAAATGTAAATAATTTCATTTCTTGGTTGATTCTGGTTGTTGCTCAGTTCTCATACTTTGTTACAAATATTTATTACAGATGCACAGCTCCAGATATCAGTGAATATAGCTTGAATAAGTTTTAACAGTTCTGGTTGGAACAATGGATACTGTTAGAGAAACTTTAAGTGAGATAAAATGTAAACTTCTCAGCAGCGTGTGATGCAGGATTGCTCAAGATTTATCCATCTCTTATGCTCACCATGAAAAATCCATTTGTACCAACTGATGATGACTTTTAGGTAACTGTCAGAAAGGCATCACTGACAATATTCAAAGGTCTACAAAAATTACTAGAGTCAAAATTTATGAACTCATACAGCTGTGGCAAAAATGATGGACTAGTACCTTTGCTGCTGTTGCCACAGTTGATTAGTTGGTTGATTCAGTTTGGTTTGGTTTGTTTTTTTGTTTTTTTTTTAACAGTATATTAGGTGGTGGAAGAACCCTGAAAGACCACCAACCCGAATTGGTTGATCTGTGACAAAAACTCACTCTGTGCGATGTGCAAGCGATCTGTAAAAGCAAACACCTTAGTACACTTGGGCACATGGAGCCTCTGTTGATTTGATGTTTAGACATGAGACCCCAGGTTTCGGTACATCATTATGGCCTTTACACCATTTTCAGATCAAGAGAATCTATATATGGCAGCCAGTTTTACTGCTGAAGAAAATCCAAGTACTTTTGAGACACCAAACACCACTTATGTAGAACTACTGACCTTCCACAAGTAACTGGCAACATTTCTCATTTACACATTGGAGGCAAGTAATCACATGACAAGCATCTTGTACCACTCTGCCATGGAAGCCCATCAGACCATAGGTATAAGTCTCGTATGAAAGACTAGAAGTGGGGGACAGAACCTGTGACAACTGGATTAAACACGCAGAAGGTTACTGCTAGGCCATCAGTGATGATGATGACGCTGTTGACAAAACAGTTAACTGCAATGACATTGATTTTATGAGTACTTTGGGAAAAAATGATTCTTTGACTTTCATCCATTTTTTAAAATCTAATTTATGATATAAAAATGTTTGACATGCTATATTTCTTTTTTTTTTAAAACTTTATATTAGTCTTGCAACAAGGCACTGTTACATGTATGTAATTAAATTAGTTGTGTGTTACTTTTAAATTCTCTTTTATTTTATTTTTATTTCATTACATGTTATTGTAATAATTTTACTGGATTTGACATTTTTCCCCAGTAAATTTATTTCAATTCTTTAAGCCTGATTAGAACACGAAATGATTGCTACATTGTATTTTTAGTTAACCTAATTCTTGACCTTGGTTCCGATTTTGTAAACATTGAGTGAAAATGATTGGTCATTACCAAGGCCATGTTAAGCCCACATGTTAGTCTGTTGTAAACAGTTTTATTTTTAAATTTATTTCCAGTGTGGGAATCTGATTCTTAGATAGGGCTATTCTAGCCTACGTGATAATTGACATATTTTTTACTGCGCTGTTCGGACAAAGTAAGTGATCATGTGACCCATCACAAGTGTAAAAATGACGTTTTAGTTGGGTTTAATTCTCAATCTCAGTGATTTCTGGTTTAGTCATGAATTATACCTTCAGGCCGAGAGGTATTCCTGTTGTTGCTATTTGAGTTTTTTATTTAAAATAATTTATTCACCCAGGAAAATATTCATCTTCATTGAAATTCTTGGACAAAGACATTTACTAAAAATTATTTGGAATTCAAAAGCCGGAATTATATTTTTGGTGACTCAACAAGTAACTGTTGACACATCAACACAAACTGGTTATAGAGACGTCATCGCCTTCCATATTGGAACTTCACAGAGATGTGAACTTGGATTCAATTAGAACATTTTAGTGATAGGACTTATTTTTTTGAATTCTAGGATTAATTTTTGGATTAGATTCACAAACCGTAAGTCCTATTTCATATTTTTACCTTGTTTTCTAGGGAAATAAATTATTTTGTTAAATTTACAAAACTTGTTGACTTCACTCTTTTCTTTTGTTACTTTTGTATGAGCCTACACGTAACAGCATAAAAATAAGACGTCCGTAACTGAAATATATGTTCTTACAAGAAATGATATAGTGTAAAAGAAGGCAGAAATAATGCAACATCACTTTCACAGGCATTATTGACTTTTTTCTGACAAATCATGTATTATAAGTTTACGAAAACATCTATTGAAAAAAATAATAACAAGGGAATCATAGCATCTGACCACACATTTAAAGCAATACAAGATTTAACTATTATTCTAATCAAAAGCAGCATGCCTGAGAACAAAGAAAAATAGCAAAACATAATGATCATTTTAGTAAACACACAGTTTAGTAAGGATACAAATTCATGATTTCTGTATTAGAATAGAAATCCCTAATATAAAAATCTATATTCATGGACATTAAATTAGTAGGTATTAAGGGACTGATCAGTGACATCTACAAATAATAAGCCACCAAGAAAATTTGTGATTTCACAGTATCAGAGACATACATGGCTGACAGACAAACAAACAAAAGGACAAAAGATTGATTATAATGAATGAACACAAATAAAAATATGCAGTAGATTATATGATCTATAAGAATCCAGTAGATTACCTCCAGCCAGCTGTCATTTAAATCGCTTCCGTCCCCAACCCGATATTAAAATCGCTTCTACCACGCACTAACCCATAGCCAGAAATTATGTAAAAGAAATATGCTTCTGTAGGGGGCAGTGTTTTTTTTCATTAAAACATATCTGACAGTGGATCATAATTTTTTTAAATTGCTTCTCTTGTGGGTTGGTTGAATTTGAAAGTGCCTTCCCCCTGGGGGGTATATGCTTTACTGGAACAGCCCTTAATAAAACCAGTACTGGTAAAAAAACAAACAAGTAACAATATAATGTGCAACTAATGTTATGTTTCACAAGGAGTGAATCTAACACATGTAGGCAGCTATAGTGTCTTTATCCTTTTGTCAGATTCATGTCAAAATTTTTTTTTAAAAATTCTTCTATGAAACTCGCTCACTCCCGAAAACAAGAGAATTAGGTCCAAAATGAGTGTTATACACACACCAAACTATCAAAATCAGCACAGTCATTAACAGAGCATGAATAAAAGCACAAACAATTGGAACAACTAGAATCTGTAGTGATGGGTACATTGCAAAGGGCCCTGATCACTACAATTTTCCTGGAAAGGCCTAAGAAAGAAGTGTTCCTTTTGGAAAATCTAAAAGAGATAAACATTCAGGGACCATAACTATCCTATATGACAATAAATGCTGAAAACCGAACTCATTCAAGTCTCATTAAGATACTGGTGCATGATATCTTTGAAATACAATATTTCTTAGTAAACTCATGATGAAGCTAAGTCTACATGAAAAACATTTGCTCAAATCCCAAATTTTTTGCTAAGATTATCTTTTGGAAAGGTAGGCCAAGAGGACCAGTAATCAGGGGGCCATAACTCTTCTAAACACAACTAAACCCATAAAAGACATAAGTCTCTATGACAATATTAATACCAATTGGCATCAAAACATAACAAACTGTTCTTGAGCTATGCAAGTTAAAAGCAATATCCCACCTCAAGATACAAAGTTAAAGGGTCATAACTCTATCCAAAATGGAGTGGATGAAACAAAACTCAGAAAAGACATATTTTGGGCTCGAGATAATGTACATACCAAATTGCATAAAAATGTGTTGAATGGTTCACGAGTTATACAGATCACAAGTATCTGCTGTAGTGCCAATTAAATACTGACAAAGAAAGGGCAATAATTCTGCAATATTTGACTCAAAAGTCAATGTGTAATACTGATGGAAAAAGGGCAAAAACTTTAACAATTGGACATAAAAAGGCAAAACCTTTAAAAACACATCTACATCTAATAGGCATTTCATGGGTTGCAGAGTTATGTTGGTTACAAGTGTAAGTAAACACAACAACAGATGAATGAAAAAAGTGAAAACAAAGGACTCCCACTTCTAAATACAGGGCACAATTTATTTAATACAGTGAAACTTTCCAAAACTGGACCCTTCTATAACCCAGCCTCCTTGGTTGACTAGCCAATATTTTGGTCTCATTATGGCCATTCAAATATTAATCACTCCCCCATATCCTGACCACCTCCTTATAACAGCCAAATTTATTGGTCCCAACTGTGCCCAGTTGAGGGAAGTTACACCATATTTGTGATGATAAATTATTTCTTTACAAACTTACCTGGCGAAGTAAGCAACCCATTTAGCATGCCTTTCCTAGGTGCTGTTGTATCCCCTGCAGTTTTGGGCATAAGTTGCTGAAGGCGCTGCCAGGCCAGAATGTGGATGAGCTTCTCATCAAGCTTGCTCAACTCGGTGTCTAGAAATATATATATGACACTCTATTAATGGCAGCTTTATGCTAAAGGTGGTTCAATATAATTGATGCACTGATGAATTTGAATATTTATTGTGGCAATAGTTTATCATCATACAAAACTGAACTGCCAATATTAGAGGTGGTCTGATATCACCCATAAAGTGCAATATTAAAATCTAGTTATAGTGTATCACAGTGCTAAGAAAATCCAATAGCCCAACACCTAGGGCTCCTCTAATTAGATTGGGCTCGTCCTGTATTCTAAGTGAGGTGCCCATCAGGCTTCAAGAAAAAAATTATGTTTTGCCAGAGGAAACTTTGATCACACTAATGAAATGTGTAAATGTATTTTCAAGATGTTGACATACCTGCCATAATATGGCACAAACTAAATCAGATCACCACTGTCCTATGTGAAAATGAGATCCGACTTGAATCAAACTGAATCACGGCATGTCATGCTAAAAATACGATTTTGTACTTGCAAACTCCCTGACACGGTTGTGTTTTGAGAAAACACAATTTACAGTAATCTTCAAAAACTGAAGAAAAAAACCCCCACCACTTGCAGTATTAGCCCATTATAGGTAGCATGTATAAATGGTAAGCAGTAGCTGAAGGAAAACTATCTCTTGGGCAGTTTAAATAGTGGCAATTAATGGTGAAGAGGTCAGTTATAAATCACTTAATTGCCTGACAATAGCTAGTGAGATGTGTTTGAAGGCTGCAGTGGGTGAGCCCATTGTGCTAATTTGCAAAGGTTGGATCAGGACGTGGAACAACCCATTATCAGTCAATCAGAGATGCTAGATTTGTGTACAAGAACAAAAGTTATTACATATCATTGCCTTGCAGGATTCATACAGAATTCTGAATGATAAATTCAAAGACTTTTCCCCAAACTTTCAAAGACCACAAACATTGATTTCCAAGACCTTTTTTCGCTAACATTTTCTATACAAGTTATGTTATATGAGAAAACAACGAATGCAAATTACTACAATATTGTTTAATAATGAAATTCAAACTATAATTAATATCCTAAAATCGTTGTTCGTCCGTCGAGTCAACGAGGACCACTCTAGTCATCTGAGGGTTGGAGGGGCAGGTTCTGTTCTGTGCGTGCACAGGTGGCTGACGAGGCCAATTCTTGCACGGAAGTTTTGTTTGCACAAGGGACAAGGGATGAGTGGGACATCTCCAGGAGGGTTGGAGGCACGGGCTTTTCCTGCTTGATTCACACAACCTGGAGCCTTTGAGCACGGAGGAACGCCAAGTGACTCGATCGCTTGCTGTTTGCTCCCAGGAATCAGGGTTTATGCTGAATGCTTTCAACGCAGCTTTCAGATTGTCTTTGAATCATTTCTTCTGACCTCCATGTGATCGGTGTCCTTGCTGAAGCTCACTATAAAAGAGTCTCTTAGGCAGCCGGTGGTCTGGCATGCATACATGTCCTGCCCAGCATAGGTGGGACTGCATCTAGATGGTGTGGATGCTGGGGAGACCTGCTTGGGCAAGTACCTCAGTGTCTGGAACCCTGTCCTGCCACTTGATGTTGAGGATTTTCCTGAGACATGTGGTGTGAAAGTGGTTCAACTTCCTGGCGTGGCATTGGTACACCATCCACAATTCACATGCGTAAAGTAGTGTGGGGAGCACAACTGCCCTGCCCTGTAGATCTTTAGTTTGGTCTGGATGCTGATGCCTCTTCTATTCCAGACGTTGGCATACAGTCTGCTGAAAGTTGTGCTGGCTCTGGCAATGCGGAGGTTCACCTCGTCGCCAATAGTAGCGCTCTGTGACAGTGTGCTGCCAAGGTAGGTGAAGCGGTTCACTGCGTCGAGTTTTTGGCCATTGACAGTGATGTTGGGCTCAACATAGGGCTTTCCAGGGGCCGGCTGATGCAGGACTTCAGTCTTCTTGGTATTGATGGTGAGACCAAAGTTTGTGCAGGCGCTGGAGAACTTGTCAATGCTGCGTTGCAAGTCGACTTCTGAGCCAGCGTTGAGGGCACAGTCATCAGCAAGTAAGAATTCCCTGATGGTGTCTGTCATAACCTTGGTTTCTGCTTGAAGTCTCCAGGGGTTGAACAGTTTTCCAACTGTACGGTACCTGATGCCGACTCCAACATCTCTGTCTCTAAAAGCATCAGTCAGCATGGCGGAGAACAATAGACTGAACAGTGTCGGTGCCAGAACACAACCTGCTTGATGCCACTGGTTACTGGGAATGGCTCAGATACCTCCCCCTTGTCCTGCACTCGTGCCTACATGCCGTTGTGGAAATGCTGCACCATGGATATAAATTTTCTCAGGCATCCGTACTTGGCCATTACCTTCCACAATCCTCCTCTGCTGACAGTATCAAAGGCCTTTGTCATGTTGACGTAGATGGAGAAAAGGTCGGCGTTTTGCTCTTGACATTTCTCTTGTAGCTGCCTCACAGCAAACACCATGTCGATGGTCCCACGTTCTTTCCGGAATCCACACTGGCTATCTGGCAGGAATCCCTGTTCAAGGTGCGTAGTGATGTGGTTCACTAGGATTCTGGCGAGTATCTTTCCAGCGATTGAGAGCAAGGATATACCCCGGTGGTTGTTGCAGGCCTGGCGGTTCCGTTTGCGCTTATACAGGTGGATTATGGAAGTGTCTTTGAATTCCTGGGGGATCGTCTCTTGTTGCCACATCAGTTAAAACAGTTGGTGGAGTCTTTCTATCTGGGCTGTGCCCCCTTCCTTGTAGACTTCAGCTGGGATGGAGTCTGAACCAGGGGCTTTGGCACTGGAGAGCAGACGTATCGCTTTCTGTGTCTCGAGCAAGGTTGGAGGGTCATCCAGTGCTTCGTTGATGGGTAATTGGGGGAGACGACTGATGGCTTCATCGCTGATGGATGAAGGGCGATTCAGGACGCTGTGTTCAGCCCATCGTTCAAGAATCTTCTCTTTGTCAGTAATTAGTGTGTTCCCATCTGTGCTGAGAAAGGTGGATGATCCAGAGGATGTAGGTCCATACACTTCTTTCAGAGCATTGTAGAAGTTCTTCATGTCATGCCTGGATCTCATCAGCTTTGTTGCTCAGCCATGTGTCTCGCATCTGATGGAGTTTCTGCTCTACAGTTCTGCATATACTGTTGTATGCATCTTTCCTGGAGGTGGACTTGGGGTTGTTGAGGTAGGTTTGATGGAGGCGGTGTTTCTCATCCAGCAACTACTTGATCTCGTCGCAGTTCTCATCAAACCAGTCTTGGTGCTTTCTGGTTGAGGGTCCTAGGATTTCCGAAGCTGTGCTGTAGACCAGCTCTCTGAATGCCGCCCAGTGGGTCTCCACATTCTGATTGTCCAGAGGGGTGGATTTCAGACGTTCTTCCAGGGCATCCACGAGAGACTGTTTGGTACTGGTGTGTTTTAGCTTGGTGATGTTTAGTCATTTAGGAGCCTTCTTTCCCTGCGGGCATCTTTTGGGCTGAATACGGATGTTGAGCTTGGTGATGATGAGGCAGAGGTCTGTCCAGCAGTCGGTGCCGCAAAAGGACTTGGTCACACGCACATCCTGCTTGTCCCTCTTCCTGAGAATAATGTAGTCGATGAGATGCCAGTGCTTAGAGCGAGGGTGCATCCATGACATCCAGTTACGGGTAGGGAGGCGGAAGACTGTATTGGTGATCAGCAGTTCATGCTCGGCACAAGTCTGGAGCAAAAGGAGACCATTGCTGTTACAGTGACCCACTCTGTGCTTTCCTAGCACTCCATCCCAGGCAACGTGATCACAGCCTACTCTTGCACTGAAGTCGCCAAGAATGACAAGCTTATCTGCCATTGGGATGTCATCACTGACAAAGTGAAAATCCTCCTAGAACATGGCCTTCACTTCCTCCGGGTTGGTCATGGTTGGAGCGTAGCAACTGGTGATGGTAAGGTGCTTTCTTCCAGACAAGAGGGGGAGTTTCACGGTCACGAGTCTGTCGTTTACTCCCTTGGGAGGTCCAGCCAATTTGCCAATCAGTGCTGTCTTCACTGCAAAGGCGACACCATCCTCACTGCACTCTTCACTTTCTCGGCCGCTCTAAAAGAAAGTGTATCTGGAGCCCTTTCACAGAGTTCGCCTTCTCCTGCAAGCCAGGTCTCACTCAAGGCAGCAATGTCCATGTCATATCTGGCGAGTTCCTTTCCTATTAGGGCGGTTCTCTGGGGTCTTTCTGCATCGCCTATGTCCAGTAAGGTGCGCACATTCCATGCGACAAGTGTGAGAGGAACAATCCTCATTTTCTTCTTTGTGTTTCGACCGCTGGAGTAGGGTTCCCGCCAGCTGTGGTAAGCTGGCTAGGGAGGTTTTGAGCAGGCAATGTTTAGGGCACCTTTTCTAGCCCCTTCCTCATGCCAGGAAAGTGAGCAGTGCATTCCTGAAGAGGGCTGCTCAGTCGCTCAGGGGACTGCAGGACTGCTGCTCCGTGTCAGTGGTGAACCCTAATGGCCTGAGCCACCTGCGTGCAGGTTTGCGTTTACGGCTGGCAGTGTACCCACGCTGCCGCTACACTGCTTGCCTGTCGCCACAGGACTTGGGTGGGTGATGAAATGGGATGGGTGGATGACAAGAGTGACTTGCGCAGTGACTTTGTTTTAAGTGATTATATTTGTGATTATGGAAAGAAATTAAAAAGTTTGGGTTTATTTCAATTTTCAAAGACTTTTAAAGACCTCTGGGTAATCTTCTTGATTTCCCAAACTTTCAAGGCCTTGAAAATACTACCTCATTTTTCCCAAACTCTCAAAGACCTTAAGAACCCTGCCTTGAATGAGAATGTTTAGACCATATATATTATATTTTTGACAAGTTTTTGAACAGCAGCAACGTTTCTTTAAGTCGGATTTTACTGCATATATAAAATGCAAAGCATGATCAGTAACAAATTAGCTAACAGCAAAGCCCCCCAAAAATATATTTCTGAACTCTTGCTTGACAGCATTTTATTTTGTGAAGCACACCAAGCGCACCAGCCCCCCAAAAGGGAGGGGGGCTATTAATTCTTGCACATACTGCAGACAACACACTGACATACGTCAACTCGGTTCAGACCAGGATTCACTTACAGAATCCAGAAGAAGTTTGAACATCTGGACCATCCAGTCCCTAGTGAGTATAGTGATGAACATTAATGGCTCTTACATTACCTTCAAAACCATTTGAACCCTACTGAATTTATATTCACATTGTAGCTATTGCAACACTGTGTGACAATATTAAAAAAGAGAAATTTTGGGCATGTGGAAATTGGGTGTCTGGGCTTGTGAATTTCAGTCAGGGCTTGTGAGTTTATTTAAGCCACCAGCCCTGGGCCTGTGTTTAAATAATTTTTTTTGAGCACTGTATCATAACACTGACTCAAGACTTATGTTTTTCAACTTTTTATTATGGCAGCCAAATTTTATGTTGGATCTGTTATTATGCCAAGGAACTTTTTGCCAAATTTGGTCAAATTCTGTCAAGAATTTTTGAAGCCATTTTATGGTTTTCACATTCTGAGAAACAACTGCCAAACTTCATGACTGATGAGCAAAATTTTACAAAACTTAAAACAACCTCAAGCCTAGATGCTTTGTCATATTTGGTCCAATTCTATTTTTAAGTAGTTTCAAGGTTTTTTTTTTTTTTGGTTGTAATTATGGCCATATTTGATGGCAGACTAATGTAATTTTGTACAAACCTGAAAGCATGTTTTGCCTGGTTGCTGTCAAAGTTGGTTAAATTCTGTTGAGAAGCTTCTGAGAAGTCGATCTAAGGTTGTATATTATATGGAGGATTGGTATAATCTATGCAAATCTGAAAGCCCTATTTGCAGACCTGTCTACTCCCCCCCCCCATTGTGCTTCAGTAGTTTCACTGCCACCAAAGTGTCATCTTCAGTAGTTTTACTCTTTTGAAGCAGTATAATAGGCATGCAACTTGCAGAATGTTCTGCATAAGACACAACTCAGCAAATAATTATGTGATCTTTGAATGTAATTTGGGAAAAAATATAACATGAAAGAAGTAGAAGAGAAAGACACAAAAGGAAAGAGAGGAAATAAGCATGAAAAAATGCACAAGAAATGGAAAATGAAAGACACAAGAAATATTTATTTAATTTCCACATATTTCCCGAGCTCTTACTTCAATATTAAGCAGCTCACATATGAAAATATCAATTATCGACAAAAACTAAGGTAGGTGTATCCTGATTGTCTTTTGAGTACATGTAAAAAAAATTCATCCAATCTACATTTTAAACAAAATGCATCAGAAAAACACTTATGCCCACGCATGACTAAGTAAAAGATGTAGGCCTTTTTCAGTCAATTGGTCTTCTTCAGGCTCTGTGTGAAGCAGGATTTTAATGTAGCTAGCTTTTGTTTTGTGTAGCCCATAATTCTCAGACATGGTTTCCATGGAGCTGACTTAACAATCAACAGTGCTTCCAAAGTCTTGTCTCCAAGGTATGCTCTTGCATCTCTTCTATTCTTCCTAAAAATCCTCACATGATGGAAATGAGATACTTTTTTTTAAATAGCTTTTAGAGTGCTAGTACTAGTTTCATCACTGTATGGTTCTTCATCTGTTCCATGGAGTCATTTTTTCCCCAGCCACCCTTACCAAATGGATTCATTTTGCTACAAACTGCACATGCACACATCATACTAACCATGACACTTTCAGCCTATTAAGCCTGCTAATCGAACCAAAGAATACTGAGCTCACGATACAGAAGCCATGAAGAAAGCTTAGTTCGAATTTTGCAGATTCTGTAGTAATTATTCATGCCTATATTTCTATAATTTGTGAGTGATTTCCTTAAGAATTATGGGCAAATTGCAGTGGTAGGTAGGTTTGCTGATGCAAAGATGCTTCCTCGCTTAATTCACAAAATGATGTTATGAAATGAAAGAAAAATGTACCTTGTTTTGGTCTGTTCTGTTCTTACTACTTTGAGAACTGATTCAGACACTGACCTTAGTTTTGTTTTGTTCTAAGTACTTCTGAGAAGTGACACATTCTAACATTGACCTCTGTAACTCTCATGGTTTAAGAAGTCCATTTTCTAAAACTAAAATTTTTAACAGCTTTCATCAGTTCTTGGAATAATTCTTACAAGCTTTGTCATCTTTATCATCCAGTATTCCAGTTAGATTAATACTGTAAAAAGGGGTGCTTCCACCACTTTTGCCCTTAATGAAATGTTTAAGAGCCTTCCCTCTGACCATATCCAGATAACTAAAGCACATGTAGCATACTCTATTAATGCCATATATTTTATGTTAACAGTCTCAAATGCAAATTTTTTATCTGGGACACTGAAAATTACTTAGGCAGGAGTCCTCACGCACATAATAGCTTGCCGGCAAATTCAAAGGCTTGCCAGTCCTGCTTCAACCACCTGCCGAGAGGGAAAATGTCTTGATCAACTGATCATTTTAGCTGGGATATGTCAGAATTCAGTGGCTGAAAGACACCCAGATGCACATGTTGTCACTATACGAGTACATCACAAGAACATGACGCAAATAGCTAGGTGGCAAGTTCAAAGACTTCGACTAGCTCATAAGTGGTGGCAAATGTACTGATATGAAATGACTCCATTCAAAGGCAGAAAGACCCAGAGATGCACATGTGGTCATTATAAAAGTACTTCAAATAAACAACTTCAGCTTTCATTATTGTGTTCATTTTTCAAGTGTGGCCCAATAAATAGTACATGTAACCTCGAAATCATGACAGATTGGGACTTAAGCAACATGCCATTTACAACTTTGGATAAGTATTTTGGGGTTAAATGGCAAGTGGCAAAGATTTTAATGAGATTCAGAAGAGTGTTAAAGTTGCTAGAACTGACTGATGCCTCACTTATTGTTTGAAGACCTTTCCTTGGATTGATAAAATTCAGTCTCACTCCAATGGACAAACAAGAGTTATATGTCAGTGGTATAAAGAATTTGGAAAATTAAACTCTGTGAAAACTACTGGTTTTTCTCATCTGGACATTTAGCCACTTCAGGAATGCCCAATATGCTTCTGGAAGGGGACTGGAACTTGAGCTGCTGGGACTCATGTTTTTACCAAAATTGAAGTCTGGACTCCTAGTTTAAAAATTCTAGTGAGACCTCTGCTTAAGTTAATATAGAATGCATTTATGAATGAGAGTTTCTTTTCTATTTCCAAAGAAGCCAAAATTTTGTGACCAAAAGTATTTCCTTTGGTTGCAAAATACCAATATGCCCATTCTGTTTCCTGGTAGTGCTCTTTCATTCAAAAATGTAAATTGTGAAACAAAATGTCCTCTTTGCACACCCATCAGTAACATGAGACCCTCAAAAGGACTAAAGCTCTTCTGTCTGAAAAGAATTTCCATGAATTTAAGACCAGAACATTTCTTCTTTTTACTTGTGGAGTGTCAAAATCATCTCGATATTCTTGAGCAACAAAATTTTCAGATTAGCCACTGTGACATTCATAATGGATGCAAGATCAGCACCATTTTCATTTAGGACAAACTAGTCACCATTAAAAGCCTTATAGTTTTTTTTTTTAAACAGTCCAAGTTGGTATAACTTTCTAATTAGGAGTAGCAATAAAAAATTTTTCAAGAAGACTGCCATGGTGGCCATATTTGATGTCAGATTGGCACCATTTTCATTTACAACCAACTAAACTGAATTGCAACAAGTTGATTGTGGTAGCTATATTTGGTCTGATTGGCACCATGTTTTCATTCAGAACAAACTAAATATAATGACTGGACCAACCTGTTTGTTTGTTGTTTTGGTTTTAATGCCATTTCTCAGTGCAAAATAGACTATATACATGGTGTCCAGTATAGCTGGTTGAGGAAGAACCTTGTAAACCACTGGTAAGAACCACCAGCCAACAAGAAGCTACTGGCAAGCTTTCTCACATACCCAAATTGGCTGAGTCTGAGACTCGAACCCATGTAGGCAGAGGTGAGAGGGCACTGATCAGTAAAAGCAAGCGCTTTATGCCACTCAGGTATCTGGAACCCTTGACCCACCGCACATTCATAATTTTCTGGAAACGAACTTGTTTACAATTTTGATGGAATTATGCATTTAAAATGACCCACATCCTGGGCATTTTATTGTCTTAAGTCAAGTGAAATTAGAATATATCAGATGAAGTAAACAATTATTCATTCCTGTGTTAAGTTCAGTCTGAGGAATCCTTTACCGTTGTGTTTAGATATAATCTGAGAGGAATTATTTAAATTACCGTAACTACCATATATATTGGGACACGACAAAATAAAAAAAATTTTCCTGTCCCAGAACTTATGGTGAAAATTTTTTTCACCTAGGTCTCATGTCCCAAGACTTAAGAAACAAAATAAATTTGAATTGCATTTGTGCTTCCCACCCAATGCACGCTGCAATAAAATGGATAAACAAAACGCTTATTTGATAATAAAAGTAAAGAGATTAACTTTGTATTGTTATCATTTTTTCCTTTTTTTTCAACACGAGCATTAAAGAATCAAATATATCCACGAAATCCGTATATGTAGCGTAGACTTCCATACTGTAGCGTGTATTGCTTATGTCTGATAACATGCTGCACGTTGTTCATTGACATGAACATTGAGAAACAAATTGTGTTTGGTTGTGCTCAAAGGTTTGAATATGTTATCCGACTGAAAACTGGATCCAACAAAATCGCAAACAAGAGGGAAATAATCAACCGATATCTTCAAAAAACTGTCATTCACACATGATACGGTGAAAGGGGGAAAAAAATCAAGACTGAATTATATCCAGGTCTAATGTATGACAGTACAGTGTATCTCACAAATAAAAATCATTATTTGAAAACACGTTCACTTGAGTGTAAGTGACAATCTTTTTGCCAGTACTGGTTACAAAAGTATCATCACTATTGACCCGCAGACATCAACGCTACTTTGTAATTAATTATTACTACAGATGCCAAGCACATAGAAACCCGGGTAGTAAACATAACTGGCAGTGAGCAGTGAACTTCTTTGAACTTACCGACAGAACATCAACGACAAAGGTTATTTCTATTACAAAGCAAGCTGACTTCAGTGACCTTTTTTATTTTTTTTAAATGATATAAATACAAGGGTTATTTTATTGCAAAGCAAACCAACATCGGAAGCCGACTATGGATTCTTTTAAGTGTGCTGATTATTTTGGATTTTTTTTTAATATACAAAGACAGCCCGAGATATGGAAACAAACTTTGGTTCCTTTTCACCGGTATTCAGAGGTATTTTGAAAATAAATTGAAACAATGGAACAAAAGTTTAAAGTGACACAATATAGTGCTTTATGCATGGACGTCCATGACCAAGCGTCGCCCAGAATATTTGAAGAAAATAAAATCATGTGATGAATTTGTGCAGACCAGAAGAGAAGCAGATGATTTCGCAAACGAGAGGGAAATAATCAACCAATATATTGAAGACAACTGCCATTCACGCATGACATGGTGTTAGGTATAAAATAACCAAGACTGAATTATATCCAGGTCTACTGTATGACAGTTATCTCGCAAATAAAGATCATTATTTGAAAACACATTCACTTGAGTGCAAGTGACAATCTTTGCGCCAGCACGGGTTACAAAAGTATCATTACTACTGACCCACTGACATCAATGCTCCTTTGTATTAATTTTAACTACAGATGCCAAGCACATAGAAGCCCAGGTGGTGGATAAACACAAACGGCAGCGAGCAGTAAATTCCTTTTTTGAACTTACCGACAGGACATCAAAGACAAACGTTATTTTTATTACAAAGCAAGCTGACCTCGGAAGCCGACTTTGAATACTCTGAAGCCGTTTTTTTTTTTTTTAAAGGATATAAATACAAAAGGTTATTTTACTGCAAAACAAGCTGACCTTGGAAGCCGACT